>CAEFZY010048401.1:0-23342 GCA_903066815.1 Brachyrhaphis roseni | reverse complement strand
TAGAAAGATTTAGAAAAAAAAGAAGGGGGGGGGGTGGGGGTGGGGTGGGGGGGTGGGTTGGGTGGGGGTGGGGGGGGGGGGGGGGGGGGGGGGGGGGGGGGGTGTGACCATGCATAAGGACAGACTGATTGACTGGCCCTCTCGGCTGTCTGGTAATGGCACGCGCCCTCACACAAACGCACGCGCGGGTGCACACACGCGCTCGACGCCTGCGGGTGAATTCCACTCAGCTCCCCTGAACGCCTCTTGCAAATGATCACGCACACGCGCGCGCGATCTCGCACG
This sequence comes from Brachyrhaphis roseni, assembly GCA_903066815.1. Taxonomy (NCBI): domain Eukaryota; kingdom Metazoa; phylum Chordata; class Actinopteri; order Cyprinodontiformes; family Poeciliidae; genus Brachyrhaphis; species Brachyrhaphis roseni. The sequence goes on along the minus strand of CAEFZY010048401.1, from coordinate 23,057 downwards.
CACACACAAGGGGTTAGCAAGAGTCCGGCAGCGCGTGTGACGCGTTTTGCGCATTTCCTGCATTTCCTGTATGGCAAGCTGTGTAACATTTATTCAAGCTGCATCCTAACTACATGTTTTCTTTTTACAATTATTGTCCCACTCTAAGGGAATTTGGGTGCAGCAGCAGCAAGTTACATAGAAGCATGAATACTCAAACTAATGCAAGAAAGATAAAAACTGAAGAAACTGTGCAGTAAGGGTAAGTTTACAATATAAGAAAAAAAATACTGTGCAGTTAATAAAAGAAAGTTGTTGAAAGATAGAAGGAGTTGATCGAGAAACAAATAACAGCATTTTATGGTGCCAAAATGTCAGTATTTAGTCAATGATTTAATGTCTTTTACTAAAATTGTATCACTACTTGTAAAACATGTCACAGATATTATAATTCAGTTTATTTTGATCAAATAAGAAGATTTTAGATGTCAGAGAGGCTTCCTTTCAGTCAGGTTCATTTCTGTACAATACAAACTTACACTCAAATGGTATAGTGTAGAGTAAATCCAATACTAAGTAAATACAGGGCTGGTGTACCAATACCAATACCCATACTTTAAAATGTTGTTTTATTATCATTGAATAACAGTTATTATCATGGATAATTATCATTTCGGTTATTTATGATTATTGTAAATACTGAAGTTACCAGATACTAATACTCAATTATGGATACTATTGATATTTAGATCAATAACCCCAGCTGATACACTAAAAATATACTGTTTGTTTTTAAGCTGCAGTGCATGACTTTGATTAAAAAATAAAAAAAAGGTTTGTACATATTTATTAAAATTGTCACCATGTCGTGAGAGTATGTAGATAATCTGTGAAAAAAATCAAGCTTCTCCACCTCATGCTATTGCTACTTTTGCAGTCTGCAAAAGTGCATCTTTTCTGGTTAAAAGCAACCTATCAGAGCCAGGAGGAAGGTCTTAATGTTGTCAGTCAGGCTTGTGAATGCACTGCTAAATGCACTAAGGGTGGATAAACAACTTACCGTTACAGAAAAACTGTGTATCTGCCGTTAACAGTGCTAATACTAACTAGCACTAGTGTTAATGATAGGCTGTGCTATCTGCAGCATAGCAGAGAGCAAGAGGGAGTAGAGAGGGATGAGCAGTGCCACAAGGATTGGTGATTGACACTGCTATCCCCCGCCTCCTTTCTCTGATTGGTTGTTTCTAGTTAGCACTGGGAGAACTGAGAGAAAGCAGAAGAGCCACATTTTACCACAGATGATCTGTCTCATACCGTTCTGTCACAACATAGTGATATTTTTAACAAACATGTAAAAAAAGCAATTTCTTTAAAAATAAATAAAAAACAAGCGGCTTTAACTTGGACTACATTGTGTCAACACATTATATGGTAAGTCAGCTTGCCATACCCGCTCACTGACGGATTGGGAGAGAGAGGGGACGGGAAGCGAGGGTCGCGCGCAGGGACTGAAGGGAGGAAAAAAACGGATCGGGAGCGGAGCTCCGTGATGAGTCTGGGGTGCTCCCGAACCCGAAAAACCGCCGCATAGAGCGGATTAAAACGCACTCTTCTTGACAGACTAAGCGCAAACACCCACTGTGGTGGGAGATTGAAGCCTGGAGATTACCCCAGAGGAGGACCGAGCGAGCCAGCGAGCCGCGGCGGGGCTGGAAGCGGAGCAGCAATCCCGGATGGCTAGGCGCGGCTGCCCCCGCTCTCTCCCACCGTGACCCGGCGGAGACACTCACAGGACAGCCGCGGAGCTCCGTGTGAGGACAGTTACACCGCGTCTCCTCCGTTTTCAGCCGTTAAGCCCCGGCCTGTTTCCGCGGAAACGGGAATTTTGGGATCGAACATAAACAAACAACCGCTCGGGGTGGGAGAGTGTTGATGAGGCAGTGAGTGTGCGGTAATAACTGCGTGTTTTCAGCCCGTTATTGCGGGTATCGCGATGTTCTGACATGGCTGTGTTAGAGTGAAGGAACCAGCGGCATTATGGGATGTAGCAGGACTGTGCAGTGACCCCGCTCATTGGAAGGAAACATTCTGTGTGCGGGAGCGGGAACAGCCAGACCCAAACACACACACACACACACACTCACACACACGCACGCACCCCGACTGCCATCCATTCTGTTAACACACACCTCATCAGCCCGCAGCCATGCCCGTCTTCAACGGCCTGCTGAAGGTTCGGGTGGTTGAAGCAGTGGACCTGAAGCCCACCCCGTGGGCATTGCGTCACGCCGTGGGGAAGAGCGGCTCCTTCCTGTTGGACCCCTACCTGGCCTTGAACCTGGACCATATCCGCCTGGGCCAGACCGCCACAAGAACCAAGACCAACAACCCGGCCTGGAACCAGGAATTCTGCACCGAGGTCCGAGAGGGACGCACTCTGGAGCTGTCGGTGTTCCACGATGCTCCCATCGGGTATGACGACTTCGTGGCCAACTGCAACATCCGGCTGGAGGACCTGCTGCAGAACGGAACCAGGCACTACGAAGACTGGGTATGTGCAGATGCATAACTTTAGTGCGTGTGTGTGGCATGAATGCTACAGGTTTGCATGACTACACACTAACCCAAAACGAACATCATGGTTTGCAACAAAACAAAAATACAACATGGCCTGCTTTATTTGCATAGCAGTTTGATTGTGTTAAGTAATGGAAAGTACCACCAGGTACACAATGTACACATACTTAAAAAAAAAACTGCCACACCAATCAGCTGCAATGGCTTCCCTTTCCTTCCATCCAATTTTAGGAAATCTCATATTTGTTAGTAGACTATGTAAAACTGAACAAGGGGATATTTCACAAATTATATAAATAATTGGTGAATAATATACAGCAATCTAGCTCTGAATTATGGCTGCAACTAACCTGTTATTATAGTAATCGATTATTCTTTGGATTTTTCGGACGATTAATCAATTAATCTGATAATAAATTGGTGCATTCTGCAGATTTTTCACTTACGTAGTCACTTAAACTTATTTTATACAGCCCTGGGAATTTATTAAAAATAAGCAAATAAATAATTTAATTGCTTTTTCTAAATGAGAAAATAATAAGTAACAGCAATCCTTCCTGTACACTTGATCATTTGTATTAAGAGATGAATTTGAAGCTAAAAAAATACTTTTTACAGAAACATTTGAAAAGCTCAGCCCTTTCTGCTTGACATAGCACCAATAGAGTGTAGGGTTGATCTGTTGATCATTTTTATGGATTAACCAATTAATAAATGATAACTAATGATACTTAGTTGGAGATTTTTTTCTACAGAATTTGAAGTGGAATAAAACTATTCCACTTGAGGAGTATTGGGTAGAGCAACATAACAGACAAAGAAGGTTATTTTTTTTTCCTACTGAAATGCAAAATGTTTAGATTTTTTTGTATAGTTTTTTTGTAAGTACTCTTCTGAGTTTGTTATTCTTTCAGGAGATTGCCTGTATTAAGTCTGTATACTCTCGTTAGCGATTAATTGATTCATAAGCTAGTCAACAATAATTGAAATAATCAATTAATCACGATTCATTGTTTTCAGTTCTCGTTCTGTGAAGGGCTCAGAGGCTTGTTAGAGAATAGCAGTAAACAAACAACATCATAAACACTAAGGAGCAGAGCAGACTAGTCGGAGTTATGGAGAAGCTAAAAGCAGGTTTAGGTTCAATCAATCAATAAAAAACAACATCCAGGCATTAAACATCTCACAGTTAACAGTTCAGTCCATCATCTGAAAATAGAGACAGTACCAACCTTAAATGAGACAGTGTTAATCAGAGAAGCATCCAAAAGGCTTCATGGTATCTCTGGAGGAGCTGGAGAAAACTGCTTCAAACAATGTATGTACTCAGGAGGGTGAATTCATATTCATCCCACACTTTTAAGATTTTAATTTGTACAAGATTTTCCCAAACCATGAGGTATTTTCCTTCCTACTTTATAGCTGTGCACTGCTTTGTGTTGGTGACGTCCAAACTAAATGCCTAATAATTAAAGTTTATGGCTGTAATGTGACAATTTGTGAGAAAGGCCCACATTCTCTATCGTCACCTCTCAGACGTCTTTCTCTCTTTTTATCTTCTTATCAGTCTAAAAATCGATACCAAGCTCTCTCAAAAAGCTCTGGCACCACCAGCCCAGATGTTGCGCTTGTTCTTACACTTTTACAACCACAAGTGCAACATGTAACCACCAGCTTTCTAATCTGCACCTGTGGAAATTTTGTAGTGCAGAATGGAGCCATAGTGTGCGGCTTTAACAAAGCAAAAACTTTAAATAATTGTAGGTAAATAAAAACATATTTGCAGTTCTCATCAGAAAAGTGCATACGTTTGTTATCCCGTGTGATAGTAATTTTGGGTATAATGATAATTTCTAACATCGATCTTCTCTAATCCTTATCAGGTCAGAATTATACATACAGGCTCAAAGATATAAATTCACCAAATTCATGCAGGTTCCACCTCAGCCACATGCTGCTTAGCCATAAAATGCTTCCATCTTATCTTCTTATCAGAAAAAAGAATAGAAGATGAGATGCATTTTTGAATTGATTGGTTTCCTGTTGCAGACCTTGGTTAGAAGAAACAGCACCTTCAACATGGTGCTGTTTCCACCAGTTTATGACAAAGGTTAGCCTTGATGATTTGCAGGATGCTCTTGAAGACAATTTGGGTCAGAAACTTTGATACAGCAAGGTTTTCCCCAGAAAACTTGCTAAGTCTGGTAGTTGGGCGCTTGGCAGTCATTCATCCAGCAGCCTGTCGTGTTTTTGAGTCAAAAAATGTTTAAAGTTGACAGGAAATGTGAAAATTTCACTCGATAACTATGTGTTATTGAAAGTTTGGAAAATTAATACCTGAACATCAACTATAAAGTCTTAAAAATGCTAATATTTTAAAAAGACTTCAATAAATAAGCAGTGCTAAGCCTGGTGGGGCACAAGTAAAACCTGGTGGCCCTCCAGGCTTATAATACAGTGGAGGGAAACCCTGGTACAGTTCCAGCAATGCAATGATCCCAAACAAACATCTGATAAAGCAGGCTACTATTAAGCTTCTGTATTGACCTTGATACTTAATTTCATGTTCTCCTGTTTTATCTTTTTATTGTGGCTTTAAGTTTAATGCATTTCCTGCATTTAAAAATGGAGAGCAGAAGTAATTACTGGCTGTAGATCTGTCACCTATAGATAGCTGGTCTGGATCTCTTTGTGTTCCCCTCTGCTGCAGAGTATCTTATGATGTGAAAAACAGTCAGGAAACTTTCAGTAAAACTGCCACAAGGCCTAAAATAACGATTAATAAACTGTACCCAGTAGAGGTTCTGCTGGAAATGAGATCATCTGTGAAGGATACGTCTCTGTATCCTTAACTATCTACTGAAAAAATGTAGTTGAGAGCGTGTTATTACAAAAGTTGCTGTGTCAAGCAAGCAACTTTTCAAAAATACAAAAAAAACAAACATTGTGGCTAAGAGGTTTTTTTTAATGTATTTTTACCCATTCTTTTAAGCTCCAAACTCAGATTTTGATAGTAATTATTTGCAAGATGCTGCTGAAAACCACCAGCCAGTGTAATCAGTTTTCTTCTCTTGAATCTTCCTGCTCGTTTTGCTTTCTGAACGTACAACATCCCTGGTCTGTACCTGCCTATACTGTACGTGCAGGTCTGCTGCTGCCTGTCGTTATGCGAGAGGCATGTCACACTCTGGATAAGTTGTTAGCCCATGCCAAGCCCCACAGACACAGGACTAACAACTGCACACACACTCTCTCACAAGAGCAGTTTTGAGATGCCATTTAACCCAATAGGTGTATTTTTGGACTGAGAAGCCAGTGTACTCAGAGAGAACACATATATGCACAGGGAGAACATGCAAACTCCATGCAGAAAGACCCCCAGACCAAGAACTACTAAAATAAACTACATGAAAACCTCTGGAGAAGACGTGATCACAATCTACTTCTTCACAAAATGTAAACAAAAATGGAGCAGCATCAAAATTTAGCAGCAAATTCTCTTTTGTCTTTCATAAAAGCCGCTAGCCATTTCTCCACTAGCCAAACTTGCGCATTGGTTTTGTACCCAGAATTCCCTGCAGTATAGTCCACTGGTTTCTGGTCCGCTTGGCAGTCACATATGCATTCAAACTGCATCAGCGTTCACTTCAACCAAACTGTGATGTAGGTTTTTAGGTGGACCAGAGTTCACATTTTTGGACTGCATCAAAATTTGATTGCGCATTCACACCTTCCCAAATGAACCAAACTTTCTAGATAAATTAACTAAAGTTGATTGTATTATGACAATAATTTAATGTGAGGACAAAAATCATTCTACTGAATTAAAGTCAAATTGAAGTCTTCAGTAAGCCTTTTTTATGATGCAATACTATAAAATCCTTATTGTAATTTTTGCTTAAGGCTTTTAGAGGCAGCATGTCCACCTGAATGAGACCTTTTGTTTTGGAAAAAACAAAAGGGAAACCATTTACTATGTCAGCAAACGTCAGCATACATATAAATAGGCGCACACGCACTCGCACGCATCTCAACTCTCAGCCATCTAAAGTTAGGTCAGAGCATATGGATCACTCTGTTGATTGAGCACATCCTATTGATCTGCCAGCCGGCGCTTCAATACATCTGCCTCAGAGCGACGCAGTCCCACCAACTTCCCCTCCTCCCTGCATTACTCCATTACTCACCACTCGTGCCTCCCTCATCCTTTCTCCTCCCTCCCCAACAGCAAAAATTTCTTCTCATCTTTCACTTATCCCCTCTCCTCTTCTAACCATCATCTTCCTCCTTCCTGCCACTTGTGTGTGCCTGAGAATCCTCTTCTATCTACTTCCTCCTGATGCTCTTACCTTCTTTTGCTTTTCACTCTCCAAGTGTGGATGGGAAGGACTCAAGGAGGCAGATGATGGAGAGGTTTAATAGCTTGTCTGAGTCAGATCAGTCAAGCTTTTCTTTTCAAATGTTCAAACATTTGTACTAATAATAGAGAAGCTTTTTCTGTAGCTAAATTATTGCAAAGATAAATAACTATATACAGCTCAATCCTGTAACTCATTGCATGATGAACTACAGTTAACGTACCATGCTTTCAAGTTATTTACACATACTTTTAAAATAACAACCGTTTCAAATTACTTTTATAAATTTATAAGAAAAAATAACTTATGATACCTTTTTGTTATTCTTCACTTACTGTCTCCTTAATATTGAATATTAACTTCCTAGGTCAGGTGTACCCAGACTGACTAACACATTCGTTGGGTAGGAACATCTTATCTGATGTCGCTTTGTGTTGGTTCATCAGTATTTATGTATGTAGTCATAACACTGGAGTACAGTCAGCACATAATGTCACAGCAAAGCAAATGGCTGTTTGGAGTCTGGTTGAGTGTATCGTGCTTTCACATTCATTCTGAAAAATCAAAAGTACTTGCCCTGTGGTTGACCCTTTATATAGCCAGAAAATTGTTGCACCTCAAACGCTGGAATGAGGTGCTGTTTTAGGTGGGTTTTTCCACAGGTTGGCAGATTGACAAACAATGTAGTTGGTAATGGTCAATTTTAAAAATTTTCTATTTTAAGCAACTACATGATGATGACATCTTATCAGTGGAAAAAGGGATTACAGTGGCCTGGCGTCATCGTTGGTGATCTGCAGTTATGTGGAAAAAGAGGGCAGTGAGCAGATTGGTTCAAGATAATATCAAGGCAACAGTCCTTCAAACAACCACTTGTTACAGTTTGTGCAGAATACCACCTTTGAAAATCCAACTAACTCTTAAAGAAATTTGACTACAATAGCAGAAGACCACAATGGGTACCTGAAAACAGTAAACTCACACAGGTTTATCAAATATCAACATATTAGAAAAATGTTGCCTGGTTTGATGAATCTTGATTTTAACTATGATATTCAGATAGTAGGGTCAGGGCCATATCTTAGCATGGATACATCCATCCTACGTTGTGGTAGAGTAAATGTACCATTTTCTTGGTATATTTTGGGCTCTGTAGTACCTAATCATCGTTTAAACACCACACAGTGACGGTAGTCCAGCCATCATTTAATGTATCCTCAAAGCAGATTAATACAACATGTCATAAACTCAAATAATCTCAAACAATTACAGTGAATTCACAGTACTCGAGTTCCTAAAGCTATAGGTGGTTCTCTATCAAGGTGAACCTAAAAAAGTGGCCACTGGGTGTGGCAACAGCCTGTTTTTGTAAAATCTCACTCAAGAGACAGACTTCACTAATAAACAAGGAAGGAAGGAGGACACTGTGTAATGTTTGGTTGCAGAAGAAGACCCAAGTACAGAAAGTTTACGGCTGAAGGAGATTTTAAGAACGGAAAAATAAAAGGAAGCTTACAAAGAACACCAGGAACAATGGAGAATAAAGAAGGTAAAACATGAGAAGCCACGGGGGTGCAATGGAAGGAGCCAGTGGGGAACAATGAAAATAATGAATTTTAAATACAATCAGGGAAAGGTGGACATGATAAAACAACCAGAAGATTTAATCTAAGGTAAGCAGAGTAGAATCGCAGACTGAAGAAGAGGAGAACCAAAGAGGATGAAATAGAAACTTGAACAAAATTTGAATAGTAACAGAAATGTAAAGAAGCAAATTCAAAGCACAACCAGTGAGAATGACTGAACTAACAAAAGGGACAAACTAAAATAGCAACATATCAGAACATAAACAATAAGGAAATGATCAAACAGGAACATGAATGAAATTAAGGTAAAAAAAAACCCACCGGCCATAATGCACTGCCTTTAGGGTAAACAACAAAATGTGACTGAAAAGGGAAAGATGGAAAGATGTTTACCTAAGGCCCTATATTGCTGTCTAAATGTGATTAATAGGCGGCTAGGACTGATCAAATTGGCTAATTGAGCCTGACGTTAAACATGTTTGTTCAATCTACATTTGGATGGAACCTTGCAGCTTGAAACAGATAATTTCTAACATGTTATTTGGGCTTTATGAAGACAAGGTCTGGCCAGCCCATTACATGGTTTGTTTCCTGCTCATCAGATGACTACTGAAGCCCGAGCTCCTCAGATTTGTTGTTTTTTCTCACTTTCACTCTTGTCTTGTCGTCTCTCTGCAGTCTCTTCTTGTTCTCTTTTTGTCTCCGGCCACTTCTCCATCTCCCATGGACCTGCTTTGAGTCGCTGGTGAAATATTAACCAGGCTTTGATGCTTATTAATTGTCCCACTCAGTAATTGAGATGCTCGGTGGAGCTCGTACCCATGGCGACAGGTACAGTCCGTCCCCATGGAAACAGTATCTCACCCACCGACACACCGGAGAGAGGGAGTGGTTGGGTGAGAGTTGAAATGCAGGACAGATGGCAAAAAGTAGAACTGATTATGGGTATTTAAGGCACCAGAATAAAAGTTGGAAACAAACTAAATCTGCATTAGGTAACTTTTATAAAAATATGTTTATTTTTTTACATATTTGTGAAAAATGTCAACACGTCCTGACAGTACAATAATCAGTGAAAAAAAATCAAGTTCCTCTGCCTCTTTCATGAAGTCCTACTGTCATTTGTAGAAATACACTACTCTCTGTCAGAAACAACTAATCAGAGCCAGAAGGAGGGCCTTAAAGCTGTCAATCAAGCTTGTGTATTTGCTGCTCACACCTTCCTCCACACAGTACATACGAGCTCAAGATTGATGGGTTGCTCCAGCTGTGCTAATAACAGAAAAACAACCTAACCTTGCTGTAAACTTACAGGAAAACTGTTTATCCACAGTCAATGGTTGTCATACTAACTAGCACAGCAGGCTACTTAGCATCAGAGTTAGAAGGTGCTGTAGCGTAGCAGAGAAGAAGTGGCAGTGACTGTGTGACAAGACCTTTTGTCTGGCTCTGATTGGTTGTTTCTGACTGGGACACTTTTAACAAATGTATAAAAATCTTATTTTTACAAAAGTTATCTACTGCGGCTTTAGTTACTCCATTTCTCGTGGCTTAAGGGAAATTTCACTGCAGTTACCCACATAAAGATGCAGTATAATTCTTGCAGATTACCATCTAAAGGCAACTTAACTATGCTGTCCACCATGTTGTGTAGTTTGAAGCAAAGATAGATTTAGACATGTTTCACTGGGTTATTTAAATCGTAGTAACCTTAGAGGTACTCAATGGATATTTAAAAAAAAACAAAAACTGAAGTAAACCTCAGTAAAGCATGTAAAGTCCGGTCACGTTACAGAGCTGAGGCTGTGTGAAAACACATTTTAAAAACAACCCATGTTGAAATCTGCAACTAGAACATTTAAATTTGGAGAAAGTAAAACATTTTTGTAGACAAGGTAAAAGGAATTACAGAGCATGTTGTTAAATTTGTGACTCTATATACAAACAGCTCCTCACTCTAATTGAGAATATTGATATTTTTCACAGACCGTTCACTTTCACACTATACACAACACCCAGATGTGCTGCCATAACATTAATGAAGCACCTCGATCTAACCACAGATGTTCTTGCTCAAAATGAACAGATCATTTTTAGGAACTCTCTTATAAACATTTAAACCAATTTATTTTACCTTTGTAGTTTGGTCGGAAAAGGAGGTTTATATTTTATATTCTTTCAACTGTATTATCAGCAATTATTGATAGCAATGCACCAATCAATCGGTGAAATCAGACTGATTGGTGATTGATAGGTGAAATACTGAATAAATACCTTCCCTAATTCATTAAATGCATCACAACTAGGAACTACCACGGTTTGGTCTTTAAACCAATGACACTTCTTTTGAGTTCAATGAAATTAAGAAATAATCTTGGAACATAGTGTTTTCACTCATAAATGACAAAATTATTTTAATTTATTAATTCATTTTCCGTTAGATTCAAAACTACCTCTATCCAAGAACATGCAGCAGCCTTCAGAATAAAAAATGAGAGCCAACTTTTAAGTCCTCAAAAAATGGGTATCCATATCAACAAGAAAAAGTCCCGTTGGTGCAACTTTACACATTGAGACTGTAGATGTTTTTCTATTTAAGTCATAAGTTGTATGTAGTGTTAAAAGAAGTAGGAAGGGGTCTCAGAGGAAGAGCAAGATGAGAGTTTTAGAGGAGATGAAAGGAAGATGGATTAAACTGGGGCTGGTTGATGAAGTAAAGGAAGCTGGAGATGAGGTGAAGAATAAAGCTGTGTGTACATGTAAATATGTCCTGCTGAAGGCTGAGAGCTCTGAGGCTTTAAAAAACCTGTGGGCTTTTGAGACAGGATGATTCAGGCTCTGGATCGCTACCTTGCAGAGCCAGATCTGATGTCAGGCATCGATAGTTTGACACTTTTCACCGGCATATGACACATGCTCAACACAAATCAGAAGATCCACAATCCATCACCATTATACTGGCCCTAGCCAGGTTAATTTCCATGTTTAGGAATTAAAAACTAATAAACAAGGAAATCTTTTTTTCCTGTATTGCTAACACAGACAACACCTTCATACCAAACATATTTCTTTGACAGAATTTTTTATAAATCCTGAATTTATTTAGCTGTTTTAGACAAACAGTAAATTGGATTTTATTGTTTTTCTTTCTTTGTTACAGTAGTTTTAATTTTAAGTAGCTGATGACCAGACCAGATGATCTTCAGATTTGCAGTTGTTGACCAGCGAATGCACCATACTACTGTGCTTTGTTACCACTCTTCTGTGTAGTTTCTCTTACTAAGTGGAAAAGACCCAGACTTACATACAGAGTCGAGGTTCAATCGAGTTAGCTATTCTTAACAGTAGCCATATTGTGTGACTATAATAAATGTCTATGCCTTAAGATGAACTGTGGAGTTGACTTGCTATAGATTTTGAGTTTGACTGGCTCTAACTACTGACCGACTGATGGTGAACCTAAGTGTTACCAGGATGTAGTAGCAACTCTCTTTGGCTCGGCAGGTCAGATCTTCTCAAAAACTGAAGGTTGAAAAGTCTACAAAATTCAGGGGGTTTGAAATTTTAACTTCTACCTCTTAGAAAGACATCTTGAAGAGCAACATTTTAATGTTATGAAGACCAACCGTTTCTTTTGAGTTTGATCACAGAAACAAGAGGCAAAATATTACAGTTAAATTACACTTAGTTAAACTTTGGTCATCTTTGATATTTGAGGAATTCCCATTTCCTGACTCTTCATCGAACATATCTAGCCTTTGAATTTCGATCGTTGGTGTGGGTGGGCTGTAGCATAATTTTTATCCTAAACATGGGGGTCTGTGTCGTAAAAAGGTTAGGAGCCGCTGGCATTGCTGATCCTTGAAGGAACTGAGAGCTTGAGCCAAAAATAGAGAAAGTTAAAGTGTAAGTTGCTTTTCAACATGGCCATTCCTCTGCTAAATCAAAAAGTACTAAAATATTGCAATATCCTGACTTAGTTAAGGTAGAATTAAAACGGAAAATGACTAGCAACAGATTATTTTTGTATTTGGGACAGCAGGATGTCCTTGTTACCTCTTCCTGTCCTTTATTTCACTTTCACACCAGCTGTATTTCATTCTAACTCACCTTCAATCCTGACCCAAAGACTCCATTCCCTCAACATGGCAAGTAGCCGGACAGTGACATCATCAGACACTCCCCTTATTGACCCACTGGTTAAGTAGGACAGGCTGGATTTAAGATGCACTGTTGTCACGCTCACAATAGACTCATAACCACATACACAAAAAACTGAGCACACTGAACTGCTCACTGATGCCAAAGCAGGTCATCGCTGGGTGCCCGAGTGTGTGCACGCTGCAGGGCGTGTGTGTTCTTAGTTGCAGGTAAGGAATGGGAGAAAATCTGAGAGCCTGGGGTGAGCAGGTGGAATCTATACTATAGGCATCCTTGTTTTTCACACACTGCACCATAAGATTTCAGAGAAACAAGTCTTTGTACAGTTATTCTGTTAAATTATAGAGAGAATAACTTCTTGAGGATTTTTACTTTGTGAAATCCAGAAAAATGCAAAAACTTGGAAATATCCAGATGTTGCATTTGTCTAAAAACACATACCATTGAAACTATTACTGCACTGGCCAAGTGATTGAAATCTCTTGCTTGCTGACCGATGATCAGCTGGTTAAATACTGAAAGACACAGATGCATCAAAACTGTAAACTCAAGCTTTTTCAATCTGTAAGCTTATTAGCAAACAGAAGAATGTCATATTTATTAGAAATATGATAGAAGTGATATGGTCATATGCTTTGGTGCACAAAATGATGATAATTGTGTAATTCATTACCTCTGGTTGTTCTCAGAAAGAAAATTGGAATAAAAGAAAATCAGAAATTGATATTGGTACATTTTGAAGTGAAATAATATCTGCCAAAGTTCATGTCTTCTTTAAGTAGCAATATTGAGGTGCATAGGAGGTGAAAAGGCTAAGCTATTCTATGCAATTCAAGAGTTATTAGTATTTATGAGCTCTTCTTCATTCTTCTGAAGTAGAAGAAAATGTGCCAGAAATACCTCTACTAATCGTAGTTTTTAAAACAGAAAATAAAAGTTGACATTGAGACACTCCTTTTAAATCATAACCCAAAACTTCAAGGTGGTGTAAATACATCATGGATCTGCTATTGTTGTCTCCGTTTTGCCTTTCCTATCTTTGAGTATTTCAAAATGAACGTTTTATTGTACCTCGCATATTTTTGGAAATGTGAGCTCGAGAAAACATACCAGTTGAAAGTTCAACCAGCTGATTTCTATGTCGCTGGTTCTAAAGATCTCGGCACCAAACAGTTCCCTCTTTGTTCGATGTTTTCATCATACGAGATGATCAAACCGTTATGGTAGACACATACTGCGTTAGTGTGGACAGAATTATGCATACTATCTGATTAGGTAATTTCCTCCAATCACTCAGCCCCAGCCAAGGCTCCCTTATGCAACTTGGATCTTTCTGAAGGCTGTTTCCATCCGATGGCAGTGACTGGCTGATCCTCAGAGGCTGCTCATCAGACCGTCTGCCAGTCCATCTGGATATCACACACTCATCTGCACTGTTTGTGATCTTTAAGATGACTAAACAGGCTTTAATGATGTAACTGGAAATGTCCATTCTAATTAATCTACGGGTTTTTGCAAATGTATTCATGCTTTTCACAATTTGTTACATTACAACACCAGACTTCAATTTTATGGGATTTTGTCTGAGAAGCCTAAAGTCGTGGCCACTTAATGTTTTTTAAACTTTTTCCAATAAAAATCTGAGAAGTGTGGTGGCAATCTTTATCTGTGGTTGCAGTTGCTACAATTTGAAGCTTATATACCAGGTTTGCACATCTGGACACCAACATTTTGTCCATTCTTCCTTTTAATAACAACTCAAACTCGGTGATGGCAAAAAAAAAAAATATTCATTTCTGGATTTTGGTTGGGCCATTTTCCTTTGATCTAAACCAGTACTTCCCAAACTTTTCAGTAAATAACAGTAGAAGAGGTTTGTGATCTTTCTTCTTGGTTGAGAATACTATAAAGTCATTAAGACACTTTAAGTCATTAAGATTCATGGAGGAAAAGCATAGTCACAGAATGATGCTGCCAGCACTAAGTTTCACTGTGAGGATGGTAATGAGGGTGATAAGCAGAGTTTGCCCTTCCCACCACCTAAGGCAGTGTTTTTTATGATGAAATTGACTCTTTAGGTTCAAGTTGACTCTTTAGTACATTTGCTTGATTTTATTTAGGGGTGTCAGAGTAAAGGGGTGTAAACTTTTGTAAGCATTTTTTAAAATCATGTGTACTTCTCCTTCCACTTCACAATTACAGCTCGACCTCCACACAGTTCAGGTCTCATGAGTTCACCTGTTGTGTATTTTTCTATAGAACCTAACTCCTATTTGTTTGCAGAGAATTTGGAGATTATTTTTTTTTGTGGAGCCTATCTGAAATATTGAAAGGGAAATGCAGGGATTGCAATGCAACCAGTACCTTACATGGTACTGATTGCAAAGCAGCCAGTCCAGGAGCACCATTCACTTTGCTTGATGTTGATTGGCTGTATTCCCAACAGTGGGAATAAGGAAAAGTGCATTAGTGTGTATTAGTGCCTTAAAATTGGCACTTACATGTTTTTTGTATTCAAAGATGTTTTGGGCTAGGTTGTGGTCCCTAACCCTGACGAATACTGGCTGAGTATTGGCTGTTTCTGTGTCTGTGTGTCACAAGGGATCACTGTAGACTTCATCAAAGTTTGAATTTTGTGAAAGGTGTTGAACTTTACAGAGTTGTTGAAGCCATATCTTGTGGTGGGTGACAAGCTTTATCCTCTCCCTTTGTCTCCACCCCCCCGACCAGCACAAAGCTCCAGCTCTTCTTACATTATTAGCCGTCTGTGATGTTACATTAAAGATGCATGACTGTCATGCAGTCTCACTCAGCACGAGCCTCCTGTGTGTGCTCGAGTTGCTGGCCAACAGAAAGAAACACACACACATACACACATGTTGGTCGTGTAAAAGTGCGGCAGCTTTCTCAAAGCCCAAATTTGTCATTTGACAGATGGATGTGGGAGGCTGTCGCAGAGACTAAACGCTCCTGAGAGAGACAGAGAGAGCTGTCTGGTTGGATGGCGATAGTGAGCTCTGTGGACTGAGAGTGGGAGGGGGTCAGCCACATAGTATTGATATAATACAAGCAGTGAGTGCCCTGTCTGCCTGGTTGAGTGCTTCTTTGTGCTGTGGCATATGGCTCCTGTGTGTTTTTTATTATATCAGTCATATGTGAGAGCCGGCTGATTGAATGAACGTAACAGAGTTAGGTTTGTGTGTTAACCTCGCTCTGAAGTCCAGCTTAAATTAAGTTCACACAAGTCTGGAAAAATGTGGAGTAGTATGACATTTGATTTTAGTGGTTTCTAAGTATGGAAAAATATTTGTTTTTCCATCCATCTAACCATCCTTATAGTCTGTTCATTGTAGAAATACCTCCCATGGATTTAGTTTTATCATAACCATATATAACCTCCTCTGTATGTAGGTCTGTGCTGCACTGATTTTGCATCTAGGACACCAAGGAAAGTGACTCAGGTGTGATGTTAGGAGGATTTTTTTTCTTTTTTATAATAAGGTATTCGTAGTGACTGAAATGAAAGGAATTTAATAAATAGCAGAGCATATCTAGTATAGGTTTTGTTGGACTATTGGAATTCAGCTCCTACACAGGACCAGATCTACACTGGACGAGTAAATTCACGACCAATACTTTATTACTGCTAACAAACAAAAGGATTAAAACCCCTGGAAGCTTGAGTCTGGAAAAGGATTGGATTTTGACATGTAAATGTGTTGGAGCCATTAAATATTAAGAGGACTAAGTTGGCCACACACATCCTTCTCTTGGTGTGTGTTTGTGAAGTCTCCCTGCTCGTATCAGTGTCCTAATTGGTCTAACAAGATTAATGAGGCGAACTAGATTTTTCTGCTCTCCCTCCTCCCATCTTTTTGTTGTCAGGGCGGGGAACCTCGTCGTATGTGTGCGTCTGCACACACACAACCTGGTAAATCCAAGTCACGCTACAATCCATTTAACAGGGTGGTGAGGTAAATGCCATCTTCTACCACGGTGCCTGGAATTTTATTGGTGCTGAAACTGTTAATCAGTTACAGAAAATTAATGAATAACTCACTTTTCCTCAGCTTTTTTCTGTAGTTTTTCCAACTAAGAAAATAATCATTTAAAAAATCGCTTGACAAAGTCTGCAACGTTTCACCAAAATTTATTCTCAGGATGCACACCATTGAACAGTTTGAAATTCTGATGACTCTGTAAAAATACCCACTTTTTTCATGGTATTGATACACATTTCAAATCAGAAAACACTTTATTGTTTTTCTATAGCTGAAAACCAAACATAAGTAAAATGGCATCCCAATATTGTGCAGTATTACCAAAGAATGTATTACATACACAATGAGATATTCTCTGCGTTTCTTCTGTCCATTTTGATGGCTACTGCTTAGAGATGACAATAAAGATGTCCCCCAATGGGTTTACTGAAGATAAAGGAAACACAAAGCATGTGCTCTGTCATTTGCTACAAAAAGATATTTTTTTCCTACAGTCAAATAACTTTTAATTCTAGTGGATCCCCAGTATTAGCGGGTTTTAGGTATCACAACAGTCTACGGACAGCTGTAAGTTGAAATCTCCTTTGAAAATGCTTAAAACTGGCTGCTTTCTAGTCTCAGTTCTACTTCTAATGAGCAGAAAAGAATAAAGTATTTGGCTTTTCTGACATAAAATCACCTCTTGAATTTTGTATATCTATTTTATTCTTAATTGCTGCATGCCGTGGTAAATCCTGTAGATTAATCACTCATCACAGGCGTTATGTGGTTTGTGCTTAGTTTCCAACTTCTAATTGTTCCTGTGTAACTAAGGCTCAGGTGTCCTAGTTACTGCCAACTGCTTAAGGAATGATTGAGAACACTCCACATGGTTTGTGTTTGCTTTATCCTGAGTAAACTGATTGGGGGACATTTTAGCATGACTTGGTTTATGACAGCTCAAACAGAAACAGATGAGCTGAGCAATCCCAGAAGGAAAAAAGTAGAAGTTTGACCAAGGGTGCAATTCTTCTGCTGAAGGTTTTGTCCCATTTTTGCATCACTTTATTAATCCAACCACACTGAAATGCTTCCTGTGCATTTTTCATGGTTAAATCTCACACTTTTATAAATATGGATATAAAAGACTAACATAAATTCATAACAACGGAAAAGAGGCCTTACATAGATAAAACTTTTTATAGCTTTTATAACTTTTATGGCAATTTTATAGTGTTTCTTGTTTTTATTGGAACATATTGTACAGCTGGCATTTAACTAAATTTTCTATTTTTAACATTTCATTCCAGCTACAAGATTCCAGCTTTTTGGCATTCCTAGTAATTTAATCCCTGAATTAAGCTGTTCTTGGGATGGGTCCTGGTTGCTTGGCAGTCTAAACTGATTGAAGTTCAGGAATTAACTTACATCCAGTTAAAGTACTTTACAGGAAAATTGGTCTGATGGGAAAATAACATCAGCCATTTTTGAAATAACAAATAATATTAAAGCTTTAATTCTTTCGAAGAGAAAAAAAAAGAAGATAAAACTCAGGTTTCCATCAGGAAAGCATCACACTAAGCCTCCTGTTATGGAAGAAAGCACTCTTCAAGGCACCACATGATTCAAGTGGCCGTCGTCGGTGATGATGTGCAGCTTTTGGCTGGCGTGTCACCCCGGGAGCCCAGCACTAAATCAATAATGGTGCTGTCCATTTGCTGCGCTCTGTTCCAAATCAGTCTGAGTCCATCTTTCTGCTGAAATCCCCGCTGAGATGCGCTGTTATGCAAGAGGTTACATTTGGGGATTAGCACATCATTTTCAAGGGTAGACATCAAGAATCCAGAGGCATTTATAGGTCATAAATCCCATGCTGTCATGTGTTATACTTACAACAAAAGGATTTTTGAATTCTTGTCCTTACATCATCTGTATCTTTCAGTATGTTTAGTTTGAGGCTGATTCTTTTACATAAAAAAACTGTACACAAAGAAAAGTGCGTGAGTTATTTATTTATGTATTTGATTACCTATTATATTTTGAAGATCTGCATTTGATAGTGTATATTTTCTGCATAGATTGCAAGTAATTGCCTATGATGAGAGAGAATAAAGAAGAGTCTTTAAAGACTCTTAAAGAAGAGTCCATTTAGTGTTTGTGTTCTTTGTCTCATGTTCACCACTGCCTGATGGAAGTGTGTGTGTGTGTGTGTGTGCATGTATGTGTTTGTTGCTGCCTCTGTGTGTGTGGGTGTGTGTGTGTGTGTGTGTGTGTGTGTGTGTGTGTGTCAGTCTGACTGTTGCATAAGAGGATCTGCTGCTGTCCCAGAGCTTAATGAAGGATTTAAGCCTCTCTTTCTCACTCTCTCTCCTCCGCTCTCTCCTTCCTGAGTTGTCTGCCCCTTTAGCACTCTGTTATACTTGCTAATCTCTGTAATTGCATGTATGTGGACTGAGTAATTGCACTGTATATTCCGTTTTATATGTTTTAATAATAAGATTTTATTATTTTGAGTTTCTTGGATTGTGTAAATAGAGATTACACCAGAGATTACAACACAGCTGGCTTTTTATGTTTTTAACTGTTATAAAAACGTAACAAAAAGATCTGTTGTTGAATAATTAACTTTATTCACTGTGTGTTTTATCTTTTTCCCTTAACAACTGTCTGAGGCACCTAAGTATCACTCATTACAAAAGCAAATATACAGTATATTACTATCTCAAATCTCCGATTTCAATTTCAATTGAAGAAGTACATTAACAAGGATTCAAAAAATATTTTATATATTAGCAGATATGTCAATTTAAGACAGAGTTTTCATAATTACTTTTAAACCAAAGAAAAATACATTTATGAAATTTCAGATGGCTTTTTTAATAATCCTCTATTACCAATCACCAGTATTAATGCAGTCTCTTTCTATGTTCACCAGAGAACGTAGCTCCATACCTGAAGGGATATTTCAGGTTATTTGATGTAATTTTTCTGGGAAGTTTTAACAGTAATAGCCCCTATAGGTGTAGTAAACTGATGACATATTTCAATGGGTTTGTACAAAAGTAAAAAAAAAACAACATAAAAAACAACAAATGAGTGGTGCAATCTGAAGAGCTAGCGTGCTTGTCTCTTGGTTTTAGCTGATTTTAGAAATTTAAAACAGATATAAACAATGCTACATTTGTGGACGTAAACATTTTCACTTTTAAATGACACAGTGTAGTTTGTTGCTCTTTACTCAGCTGTCTGTGTTACTAGGCAAAGTGACTGCTGACACATCAGTATGCTGTAAATCCAACAATTGTCAGAGCAAACTTTAGCATTTTGTATCAGACTACCAGTTGTGCAGAGACACCAAGTCTTGTATCTCCAAAAAAAAGTGATTTTTTTTTTTTTTTGGAGTGAAAGATTTACTCCAAAATTTGAAGTTACCAACGTCTGTGCACGTTTTTTAACTTATTATTAAAAACTTCACAGAACTTCAAAAAGCCCACTCCATGTCTTTATATTTCTGAATATTTCTATTTATAAAACCAATTTTTTTGTCTGAAAAGCTGCTAAATATAGCGACAAAGTTGCTGAGTTGGTAACAGTCGGGTGAATTTGTTGATCACAACCTCTAGGTATCGGTTCCAAATCCAGGATTTCTAATGGAAAACAGAGTGGAAGATAAAAGCATACAACAGGGAAACCTTTCTATACTCCGTTCACCTTCATGTTATCTGCTCTAGTCTGGCTCTCTTTTTTAAAAGAAATCTGGGTTAACCAGAGATAGTTTCTCTGGCTTATTTTTCAAACAGATGGCTAAAGGCAGCTAATTTTGAGTCTTGCTTCTTTATTATCAACTTCCACTCTGAAGATTGTCATTCAAGCAAATAGGTAGCTGTGAAGTACGGTGTGTTCACTGAAGAAAGAGTAGATTTTTGAGTGTCGGACCAACTGTTTGTGGTTTCAGGTTTTACAGAGTAAATATAAACATTTACATTATCTCATAGAGTTAATTAATGTTTTTAAAAACTTTGTAATGTATCCAATGCACAATCTATGCCTGAACAACTTTGCTGTGAAAGAAAAAGTGTCAATAAGTGGCTCCTCCTTTTTTAGTAATTGATTTTTAAGCTGACTACCCTTTTTATTGGCATCAACAAAATGCTTTTGAGTCTGCATCTAGACACTTTTTTCCTGCCTTTGTGTAATTTGTGCACCGTGTGAGGCATCATGGGAGTGATGTTAGCCCATCGCCGTTATGCTTGCTCTGAGGGAGACGCACAGAGAGGTTACAACAGCACAACATTGTGTGTTGGTACAGAGAATTAGACACTTTATGCAGTTCGATTTTAATGCTCAGCCGCTTTATCTGACTAACTGCTGTGGCACATGTGTGGGAATGGCTCAATTTAATCAACTCTATCACTTCTGGTTTGATACCTGACAGCTCTTTTTTTTTTAACCAAAGGCCAGAGTCAAGATAATGGGAGAGC
Source organism: Brachyrhaphis roseni (assembly GCA_903066815.1). Classification (NCBI taxonomy): domain Eukaryota; kingdom Metazoa; phylum Chordata; class Actinopteri; order Cyprinodontiformes; family Poeciliidae; genus Brachyrhaphis; species Brachyrhaphis roseni. Next base: position 1,935 of record CAEFZY010048401.1, on the reverse strand, counting down.
TTTTAAACACAAGGTGTGAATGAAAAGTTCAAAGAATCCAGTTAGCACATCACATAGAGATTTGCATTGAATAGCAGCAGTAAACGAGGTCCGTAATGATGCTGAAATAACAGCTATAAAGACAATGGAGCTAATGGCGATAATGATACGAGTGCTGGTGAGAAGTGTAATTCTGGTGAAGATAATGACCTCTTATGTGTGGGTTGTTGTGTTTGTTTGTGCTGGAGGACAGCCCCTTCTGCTGCACTCGCTGTTCTGCTGCTTTTTTCTCCCTCTGATTTACTTTTGTTTTCTCCTCCGTCTTTGTCTTTGCGCAGATCGACTTGGAGCCGGAAGGGAAGGTCTACGTGGTCATCGATCTGTCTGGATCCACCACTGAGGGTAAGATCACAGCAATGCGACATTTTAGTGCAAAACAAAGAAAGCACAACACAGTTAATATTACCAGAACAGCATTTCTTCTCATAACTGTGTTTTTTGGTTGGAATTATAAGAGCAATCCAGAAAGGATGGGAATATTTAGAAAGTATACGCTGAATGTATTTCAATTCTTCTGATCATGTTGCGAGTCTCATGGTGTGTTATTTAGAATATTTTAAAATGTACTGTTTATCCTTCGAAATTTTAATTCCCTCCAAGCAGAATAAAAACAACCCATTTATATGTTAATATCCACCACAAACCAAAAACTTCTTTCAGTCTCACATTTGTGCAATTTGGATGTGTGTGCGCTTCTCTCCTGTGCACACACATCTCTGCTGCTTCTCTCTGTAGCAGGAGAGAAGCCCTATTTTTCCCCTCAAGAAGAATAAACATTATACACATACAGTTGAAACCAAACGTTTGCATACACCAAGCAAAAACACACACATACCTTTTCTTCTTACAGTCTAAAGTTAAATTCAACAAAAATTCTCTTGTTTTAGGTTAGTTAAGCTGCTTTATAACCACTTTGAGTTTGTGCTTAGAGTCATTGTCCTCTGGAAAACCCAACTGTCCCTGCGGTTAACTTTCGTAGATGACTTCTTCAGTATTTCCACATAATGTTTTCTCCTTATTATGCCATTTATTTTACGAAATGCACCAATTCCTCCTGCAGCAAAACAACCTTATAACATGATGCTGCCACCTTCGTGCCTCACATTTGGGTTGGTGTTCCCGGGCTTACAAGCTTTCCCGTTTTTCCTCCAAATGTAACAATCTGGGGGTTTTTTATGTTTCTTTTGGAATAATGGCTTTAACGCTGAATGGCCTTTCAGCCCATGTCAGAACTGGACATGTTTTACTGTCCTACCAGCTTCAGCCACATTTTCAGAAAATCTTTTATTCTGAGGTGGATTTGTAAATTTTGAATCAAGAACTTGTCTTCTTCTTGAGCATTATGATGGTTGGACATTTTTATTATGACGCATATAATTGTTTGAACAGATTAACGCGGCATCTCCATGCATCAATAAATTGTTCCCAAGGATGAACCAGACTTTTGCAGCTCCACAATTTTCTTCCTGATATCTTCATTGATGTCTTTTGACTTTCCGATTGCAAAACAAGAAAGCAGTTCATTTAAGGCAGGGGTGTCAAACTCATTTTGGTTTAGGGGCCGCATACAGCTTAATCTGATCTCGGGGGCCACACATGTAAACTCATTGCTAGATTAAATAGAACTAATAAAAGTGGACTTGATTTTTAAATTAAACAAATTTCACTTTTACAAAATATATTATGAATAACCTGAGTTTTTTTTTAAAAAGTATGTGCAATTTCAACAATACTTTTACTCAGTTAAACATTTATTTAAGTGCATTATGCATAAGAACTGATCACAGTGATTGGACAATGTTGCAAAAACATTTATTCACAGTTTTTGGAACTTAAAAACACTGTCCTGCATGACAAAATACATCAAACAGATAAAAATTAAGAAATTATTTAAAA
>CAEFZY010048399.1:0-30634 GCA_903066815.1 Brachyrhaphis roseni | reverse complement strand
GCAGATGGACATGATGTCCCCCAGGTTGGCCAGATCTCCGAGTTGATCAGATCGTTTAAAGCTGTAAATGTTTCTGTTAAACCCTCAGATTAAAATATTTCATGTTTTAAATGTTGCTGGTTTCTGTTGCCCAGTTGCTCAGAAATCCACTGAACAGGCCAACGTTGTTGCTGACACTGCGGTTGCCGGGGCCAACGAGGTTGCCCAGGCGACGGTGGAGAGCGTGGAGAACGCAGCGCTGGCGAGCGGATTGGTCAAGACGGTGAGTGACGTCACATCAGTGAACAGCAAACCTAAAACACAAAGTCATCTATTTCATTTAAATTTACAGGTTTTTTTAACTAATTTTTTTTTAAGTTATTAATTAGATAAATCTATTTTTGAATGATTAATTCTTTATATAATTTCTGCCATGTAAGTTTTTTAAATGTTTTCTTTTGTTGGTAATTCTCTGATTGGCTGGATTCAGGAGGAGGCGGGACCAGCAGCGGAGCAGGTGCCTGATTGGCTGGGCTGTTGTGACGCTTTATGCTCTTAAAACTCATCATTTAACGAACAGAAGACCAAATTATTGGATGGATTTAACTGATAATAATTCATGATAACAACCAGTTTTAGTCATCTTATTTTCATAAGCTGTAATTAAACTACAGCTTATAAAAATAAACAAACAGATTATAAGAAAACAATATATCTCCTGTATATGTATCTTTATAGATATATTGCATATATCTATCTATTGTATCTGAGAGGTTTTGCTGGATGTTGAGGGAAGTTAAAGTCTGAGACCTGATAAATCTGCTTTACTTTCCTGCTCTATTAAAATTAATGCTAAATTAGAGAAAATAGTTTTAATCTTTCACTCAACAGAAACCAACATATTTCTGCCTCATTTGTCTCCATCAGAGTGACGACAGTTCCACTGATAAAACTAACAAACTGACTAAAAACAGAGACTGATTCAGACAGGATGATGATGATGATCTGCTCTGTCTCCTCAACAGGCTGCAGCCCCTAAAGCAGCAGATCAGCCTGAACCTGCAGCTCAGTAGGTGAGAAACTCCTCAAATAAATTACTTTAATAAATAACAGGAGAAAGTCAGTTTGTATATTAATTTATTTATTCATTCTGATGAGGTGAACTACGTTGGGGACAAGAGAATATCAAAGACTTTAAATTTGGTATTACATAAGCTGTCCAAAGTGCCGTTACAAAGGTCACCACTAGAGGGCACAATACGATCCCAGACAGACAACATGAGGAAATGTCCCACTGGGTTATTTTGTTGTTTTTATAGATTCAGCAAACATGACAAGTAACTGGTTCAGGTGGCCAGCCTAGTGGAGAGAGGGGCCTTCACAAGGCCTTGATCAGGTCTTCATCAGGCCTTCATCAGGCCTTCAGCTCACTGCCAGTTTATGCTGTTAAAACTCTGCAGGTCAATCAGAAAGTCTGGCTGCTTCCCTCCAGAGTTAGATATTCCTCTTTTTCCTTCAATCCTTATTTTGGTCTGTCAGTTTTTCTTTGGATGTTTTGTAACCAAAGAATCGTTACAACTGTCAAACTGTTTCTGTTTTGACTCTGATGTAATTCGGGCAGAGAACGTTTCCTGATCTCAGGCGGTGAACCGTTGTTTCATAAAAACATTTTGTTTTCTTGGACTCTATCAAAGTGCTGCTGTAGGTGGCAGTAAACTCCATTATGATCAGGAATCCGTTCGGGTCTCCAGGATCCATCTTTTCCTGAGCCGACTGACACATTGACAGGCTGTCAGTCTGTCCCGTTTTCATTCACCCATTGGTTTAGTCCAGATACAAACAGAACAGAACCAATGCAGAACAATCGGGTCTTCAGAGAGGATTATAACATCTGACCATCAAGAGTCAGGAAACAAGGTGCTAATCTATTTACCGACCACACACATCCTGGACATGATTTGTTCAAACATTTTGTTATGTTTCTCAGTTTTATTTTGAAGCTCTTGAGTAGGGGGTCCAGGTCCGGTCCCTGTAACCTTTAGATGCATCCCTGCTCCAGCAGGCCTCAGTCAAAAGGCTGTTTGGTTGATCCAGGTGAGACGGAGAAGAGATGCATCTAAAGGTCACAGCAGGGCAGCTCTCCAGGATGGACTGGACTTTCCTGCTCTTGAGCAACTCAGACGTTAAATTCAGTGAGAGACAAAGTTTCATTTTAATTTGACTCTTCTAATAAAGTTTCCATCTAATGACTGTTTGCAGATTAGCCTGTGGCTAGAAAACCTGTATACCAAACAACAGCTGATCTGTTTTAAACATGTTTAAAGTGCTGTTCTTGCTGTTTAGATATTCTTATTGAAAAGTTTGTGCTCTTTGCTTCTGAGCACAAACTCAGTAAATTAAACAGGTTCTGGTTTTGATCTCACGTTTAAGATTAAATTTCTGCAGTAAAATTCATGAACTTTTGTTCTAAATTCTTCTTTTCTTTTCTCCCAGCCTGCTGCCGTCACAGAGGAGAGAAGAAGAAACTCAAAGCTAACCTGCTGCTCAGCTGCTCCTCCTCTGCATCTTAACCTTATTAACCAATCAGTGCTCTGACTGCCTTGTTGCCATGGTTACATGGTTTCCCTCCTGGTTATGCTTAGATGATTTAACACTCAGGTCAGTTTTCAGATGATTGGTTCATTGGAGTGGATGTGTTGAACTCCTGCTGCTCACCTGTACAGTTTACCTGTAAGCCCCGCCCTCTGATCCCGCTCTACTAATGCATGAAGCTTCACTAAAACAGAAACAGATGACTGATGGAGTTTACTCTGATTCAGGCTCAGCTGGTTGAATCTTTTATAAACTACAACAAATAAAGAGTTTAAAGGTTTTCTGTTTTATTTCCTCATAAAGTCACTGAATCTAAAGGATGAGGCGTCAATGAGAATGAGCAGAAGGTCCATAAGAACTGAAAGCTGATCCCAGTGAGGCAGACCTGGTTAAATAAAGCCTATTATTATTATTATTATTATTATTATTATTATTATTATTATTACCAGTATCAAACACGCAGTCCCTCCAAAATTACTGGAACAGCAACACAAATTCCTTTGTTTTTGTTTTACACTGAAAACCTTTTGGTTTGTGAGAATGAGAGCTCAGCCTTTATGTCCTGGTTGTTACATGTAGATGTGTTAAACAATCTTATTTGAACAAAACCATTTTTCAAGTCAGCTAAACTATTGGAGCGTGTGACTGAGTTGTGTCGTGTTTAACGCTGATCATTCAGAGCCGGAGCACCAGATGGATGATGAGGCCAAGGTTCATGTCTACCAAAGAAAATGGCTGCTTTGGATCCAGAGCTCATGACCTATAACTTGTGAAATGCACTTTTACGAGTCCTACATGTGTCTTCTGTAGCTTAGCTTGAATAAAACTAACTCAGTACTTCAGTATCTGGTCATGTGACACATTTACTAGGTTCATTGTCGGTTTTAGTTCCCAGATTCATGCTTTTACTGACGGTATGTGAATCTTTAAGCTAGCTTTGTTTTAGCTCATAAACACACGAAGCAGTTCTGGGGCTCATTGCTGCACCGAACAGTCCGCCATTTTAACTTCCACGGCACACCGCATGAGCGCCCTCTGCTGGTGGACGTTATATTACACATTCAGATCCTAAACAAACATCAACAGTCGCTTTTCTCAAAAGAAAGTGACGTTAAGCTTAAAATAAAATGGAGGTCTTCTATTTTCATGTTTCATTTTTATCATGGTGTGTTAGTTTTCTTAATTGAAAGTAAATTTTTTTGTACAAAACTAATACTTCTGTACAAAACAATTTAGAATAGAATAGAATAAAATTCTGGTGCAATAGCAGCAAAGTGACAAGCAATCAAAGACTGTAGATTGAGACAAAAACAAAATATATAATAAAATTAACAACAATATAGTATACAATTAAATTAAAAGATACAACATAAAAATGATTTGATACTATTATAAATTGCTATTTTATAATATTGTGGTACTATTATTATTTTATAATTAAGGAGCACATTATATATAGTGTACTCCAATCCCAAGGAATGTGCAATTAATTAGGATAATTTGTACAAAATTGTGCATGTATATTTGAGCATTACAGAAAAAAAAAAACGATTTAAAATAAGTGACAATAAAACTGCAAATATCTGCAGGGACAAAAACGCTGAGTTTGTTGGGAGCAGTGATGGTTGTAGAGTCTAACAGCTGCTGGGAGGAAGGATCTGCAGCAATGCCGCTTTGTGCATTTAGGATGCAGCAGTCATCCTAGCACAGAGCTGATCTCTCAGCGGCTCCAAACGCCTCTACAGAAGATGGCTGATGCTACAGAATTCAAATCTTCAGCAGCGCCCCCTGCAGTCTGGAAGACCCCGTCTGCTCTGACTCGTCCTGTAAAGAGCATTTTAAAGTTTATTTGACAGAAAACCACCAAGGAAGTAAAAATCTAAAACAGTTTAAGCTTAAATCTTAAATGAGATGAATTCATGTAAAATCAGGACATGAACAAAGAGCAGAAGGAACAAAAGAGCTGAAACATTCAAATCATTTCTGTCATTAAGTTTGTTTTCTCAAAGCACAGTTGATACTCATCCTCTCATGTCCAGAGGAGTTTATGTATCGGTTATTATACTTCAGTCATGCGATCGGTGAATAGCAGAGGATTATCTGTCATCAGAGCCTCACTGATGACGAAGCTTTGACTGTCTGCTGTTTGCATCAACACTAAAACCTGTACAGGAAAAACGTTTTTGTGTTTTCTTTCTTTCTTAACTAATTTGAAATAAACAAGACTTTAACTTACAGTTATTATTTCATTTCCCAGTTTACACCTTCAACACTCCATATTTACATAAAAATAAGGAATATCAAGGCATTTTTTCTAGGTTTTGTGTTACAAACTGATCAGATCCATAATAATTACAGATAAAACATGTTTGACTGCAACAATGACAAATCTACATTATTATCTTTAAGAACAGCAGCTGATTTATTTTTCTATTTCAGGGCTTTTAGATGATTTTGCTGCGACCAGTTATGAACCAGACAGTTTGGTTCCTCCATCAATCCCTGAATTTAATCCAGATCATAGATCTGGAATTTTAAAGGGCAGTTTTATGTAAAATCAACTTCTTTCAGCTCTTCATCGTGTTATAATGTTTTTCTCTCATCTAAACAGACCTGGTGTGTTGCTTTGATTCGTTCATACATGTTTGAGAAAGTCGATCCATTTGATTCTCGTTTTCAGGAACTTCCAGGATTCTCACATCAAAGTTTGATCAAATTCATGTTTTCATATCAAATTATTTATGTTTTATCAAAAAGATCAAAAACATTTCTACAAAACTTGACAGATATGAAGATCAGATTTTGGTATAAAACATGTGAAGAACCAGACTGAGGGTTTCAGTGTTTATGGGGGCCGTTACCATAGCAACGCCGAGTTGCTTGTTTGTTTGTTACAGCAGATACAATAAATACACACCTTACCCTGCAGCGATACCTGCGCCTCACAGCCAATCAGAGAGCAGAGCCACTTGAAAGGATCATCATCATCATCATCATCATCATCATCATCAGGGTGGAGCAGCTGCGTCCATAAAAACATCCGACCTGAATCCACCTGGCTGGAGGTGTGATGATGATGATGATGATGATGATGATGATGATGATGATGATGATGATCGGGCCGGGAACCGAACCGGCTGGTTCTCCAGACTGGACCCGGTCTGAGTTTCTGCGCCTGTTGTCATTCCTGAGCGCCTCCTCTCTCCACCTGCAGTAATTATCTCTGGTGGTTTTTATTACCTGCAGGCAGAAAACAGGAACATACATTCAGCTGCAGCCCAGCCGGTCTGACGGGTCGAACCGAACCGCGCCTGATTCCCCGGCGGGGCGTCGCCTCCAGGTATAAGAGGCTGAGCTGATCTACAGGCAGCAGCACACCGATCACTGATTACTGATCACTTCCTGACCAATAATCACCGATCAGCCTGCAGCAGACATGAACTTCCTGAAGAAGACCATGGGAGGCGATGATTTCGCCAAAACTGCCGGGCAGAAAGCGGGTGAGTCTCAATAAAACTCTTTATTCTAAGAATATTTTTGTTTCTTCACTAGTTTTATGTTTACTGTTGATTTGATCAGGTTAAAAACTGATGAATGTTTTAGGATTAAGTATTTATATTTACAGTCAATAAAAAAGGAGGAAAAATGACAGAAAAGCTGCTAAATTTCTAATCACATCAGTAAAATCTGCAACATTAAACTTCATCTGCTTTGCTTTGTTAATGTGATTCCTCTTCACAACACAAACCAACATGAAGTTTGATATTAAAGCTGAAAGTTAAATAACTAATAGAGCAAATTAAATAAAAATAAAAGTTTAATTCTTTAACATGTATTTAGAGGAGCTGCTTTAGGAAACTTTTTGTTTCAGATGTTTTGTTCCAGAACTTTCTGGATTTGAGATCTGAGTTTCTTTGACCTTGAAGCTTCCTGTCAATGACAAACCTCAAACTACAAGGTCAAAGGTCAAAGCTGCAGCAGCATCTGGTCTGAAGGATCTCCTGATATTCACTGGTTCTGACCAAACTGCCCTTTGTTCCTCAGTGTCTGAGCTAAATGAAGGAGAACGCTGACAGAACCGGGTCGGTTCAGTTCTGACCGGAGCTGTAACAGCCGCACTTTTAAATTTATTCCTTCGGACAAATATACTTCTTAGTTTCTTATTTCTTAGTAAGTGAGTCAATAAAAGTTATTAGTATTAGTCTTTGCTGATTGGATGATTAATGGAAATAATTATTTTCTAAAAAGTCAAAAACATTCTCTACGATAATTTGCTCTTTATTTTCCAGAAGCCTGAACTAATTATTTAAATTTAACAGTTTTTGGTAGGAAGTCAGGTGATCCTAACAGTTAAAGCACATCAACAAAACATTTATGAAACGATCACTGAAAACTGAATTCCTCAAAAAACAAACATTTCTCAAAAAACAAACACAACCTAAATAGCAAATGTTTCTCTTCACATTATTTATTTATTGTATATTTATTAACATGTTTTGGTCTTTAAATTCACTAATTTCACCATAAAAATGATTCAAACTCAACAAGAAAACCAGAATATTCTTGAAATCCTAACAGGAAGTTGAATCCGTCATAATGTTCCTCTGAGGAGAAGCTGGAGGATGAACTCTGACCTTTCAGTCTGATGTGAGGTGCATTTAGACCTCACATCAGAGGTGCTGCTGACGGTTTAAAACCTGGTTCAGGTCCAGCTGAAACCGCCAGAATGTTCACCAGAACATTCAGAACATTTTCCCCTCCAGGCTGCTCTCCACCCGGGCGGAGCTCCACCTGGGTGGAGAGCAGCCTGGAGGGGAAAATGTTCTGAATGTTCACTGTGGGTGGAGCTCCACCTGGAGGGGGCGGAGCTCCACCCACAGCTCAGGAAAATTCCTGTGGCTCCTTTAATTAACCTGCAGTCAGATTTACCAGGAGGATCTTTCAATATAATCAAGGCAGAATTTGTGTCTTGCTTCGTCTGCAGGTCAGTTTGTGGAGCAAAAGGTGGATGAGTTCGTTGGTGGAAAAAAGGGACAATCGCAGCAGAAGCCCCAGCAGCCCCAGCAGCCCCAGCAGCCCCAGCAGCAGCAGCAGCAGCAGAAGCAGGAGGAGAAGAAAGGAGGAGATGATGGAGGCTTTGGGCTGGATGACGCGCTGTCTTTGGTTGGGCAGGAAGGAGAAAACGCAGGTGAGTCGACGTCATTTAAAAACAAAACAGTTTACCTGAAACAGGTGTTCACGCCTGGAGAACACCGCCCCCTGGTGTCCACAGGGCTCCACTGACCCTGCAGAGCAAACCGCTGCACCTGCAGGAAAAATAGTTACAAAACTATTTATTTAGTTTTGTAAATAAATACAAAACTTTCCTCCAGTCAGAATAACTGATGATTCATATCCAGATTTTACAGCCATTGCTGTTTTAATGGTTTAAAGAACTTTCTTATATTTAATCACATTATTATCAAAAGATTTAGAAAAAATGATCTTTGAGTTAAACAAGAATCAAAAATCTGTTGCTGTAAACAGATTCAGATGTTTTTTAAATTTTCTTTACAAACTAAATGTTGTTTTATCTTTGAATCAGTGCATTTATATTAACTTATTAACTGAAAATGGCTTCAAAACAACAACATTGTTATAGCAATACTTTCTGGGACAATTTGTCATCCAGCAAATTTTATTGTGAAGTTAAAACAACAAAATGATATTTTATCATCAACAAACTGCTGAGGATCAAAGAGTAACGACTTTCATTAAAGTTTGTTTTTATTACAATAAACCCGACCGGTTCCAAAGATTGGACCCAGTTCTGTTATTTGGTTCTGTTATTTGGTTCTGTTACCCGGTTCTGTTACCCGGTTCTGTTATTTGGTTCTGTTACCCGGTTCTGTTATTTGGTTCTGTTACCTGGTTCTGTTACCTGGTTCTGTTACCTGGTTCTGTTATTTGGTTCTGTTACCCGGTTCTGTTACCCGGTTCTGCCCGTCTCGTTTCTCTGGAGTCGTTTTCAGGTTTGGTTTCTGTTTGTCCTCAGCTGGTGGTCTGAAGGACCTGGCAGGCGGACTGTTCAAGTAGGAGCCTGGAGGACGAAGTCTTCATCACCTCCATCATCTTCATCACCTCCATAAACCTCCCAGCGTCTTACTGGGAACTTTAACTGGTTTAATAAATTCTACATTTGGACATTTACTGGTTTGTTGTTAAACTGACAAATTAAATATATTAAAACATAAAACTAATTTCTGATGTTTGGTTATTGCTGTTTAATTTTATGTTTGGTAAAAACTAAACTGAATAAATAAAATTTAGTTTCTCACTCTTTGGGTTTTTTCTCTGCAGACATGAAATAATTTTTCGGGGAAATGAACCAGTGTGAACCAGAAATTCCTGTTTTAGTGAATTAAATCTAAACTTTCTGGGATTAAATGTGGCTGGAAGGTGAAAGGTGAGTTTATTATTCAGCTGAAGGAAACAGCAACACTTTATTTAAAACAGATTAAAATGCTAAAATATTTATAGATTTGTTCCTCAACAGAACAAGGGCAGTGATTTGTCATTTCTGGAGCGATTCTAAAAGCCTCACCCTAAAACCATTTATGATATTTTAACATAAATTTTTTACCTGAACTTTAGATTCTTTAAAAACAGCAGGAGATTGATGCACATTTTCTAACAGATGAGATTTCATTGAGTAATCAGATTACTTTTTCAAAGTAACTATGCCGCCCTGGTAATAAATTAACTAGACTGTGTGTAATATTATGGGCTGTCAGGTGCCTGTATGACCGGGGTCAGAGGGAAGGGGGTCAGGGGGTCGGCGGGTCAGGGGGTCAGAGGATCAGGGGGTCAGAATCTGGTCTGCATTGCTGGCAGTAAGTCGTGTTTGTTTCCGGTGAGTTTGAACTTCTGTCCAGGGGAGGACTGACCGTCTGGGATACAGACTGTATATGGAGCGACCCTAGGCTGTCATAATTTAACAAAAAAAGTACATTAAATATAATTTTTATCGACCGCGACAGCCCATTGGTTGATCTTATTGATGGACATTGAGCTTATCCAATGAAATCCCGCAGTCCTCCTTGGCCCCGCCCCTCCCCTCTAAGTTTATAAATAACGATATTCTGCTAACGGCTAGTTGCTAACGGCTAGCTGCTAACCGCTAGCTGCTAACCGCTAGCTGCTAACCGGAGTCCGAGCATAGTGAGCGGACAGGAAACCGGGCGGGTCACAAAAGCTACGATAACTAAAGTTAAAAACCGCATAAGCCCATTCAGAAAAAACTAACCGATAAATTTGCCACACAATCTTTGACCGCTGGAGCAGATTGAGGAGCAGAGAAGGAGGGAGAGTTAGAGATTCAGGGGATTTATCTTCGCTGGAGGATGATGATGATGATGATGATGATGATGATGATGATGATGATGAGAGAGACGCGACGGGACAGACTGAGGAAGAGTTCAGAGTAGCTGCTGCTGCCCGGGAAGAAGGAGTGAAAATGTTCACTAGCAGGCAGACTGAGAAACACTGGGATTACACAGGAATTATGACACGCTCTGAGATGTTTTTAGTAAAAATAAGAATTGTGAATTTCAATAGAAAACGTAATAACAAATAGAACAGTTAGAAAACATCCATTGAAACCATTTAAAAATGTTTAAAAATCACTAGACACATCTTAACTTAATACTATCTGGGAAAGTTGTAGCCTAAATGTGGAATCGTTCAACATAGGAAATGATTGCAAAAATTTTAGGGTTGTGCCTTAAAGTTTGCTGTTAATAATTACTTCAAGTGAACTTATTGCTTTAACCCTCTGTTAAGGTGTCCATGCTCTGTTATGTTAAATTAGTCTGTATACGTACATATGTATGGTAAACATATTGTCAGTAAATCGGTTTTCATAGAATTAAGAATAAATCGTATATTTTATATAATTTGCTTGTACAGGCGGGGTTTGTCTGGTGAAATGTCTGAGTGGCCAGTAAAAAAATTTAATTTCCATCTGTTTCAGTTTTATTGTGATGAAATACAACATTGCATCTTCTACTAGAGTAACTAAGTTTTAGACAAAGTTAGCAGTGAAATATTGGACGTGTGACTATTCCATAATTAAAACGATTTAACCAAAAAAAGGGATTCAGAGTTTTCCAACAGGCGAAGTTATCTGCAGTGGGCGGGGCTAATGGGACAAACTGGTCTCTGATTGGTCTCTGAAACTGAGCTTTTATGAATTCAGAATCAGATTTATAATAAACTGATTTCCAGTTTCCTTTGCAGCCGTTTCTCTCTGACTGAGGGTGTGTGTGTGTGTGTGTGTGTGTGTACCAGGCATTTGATGCGGATCATTTTCCCAACACATGCTACATTGTGGGGTCCAGGCTGTTGTTGCGTTCCGGGTTTGGATAAGGTGTGACCTTTGGTTGGACTCTAGAAATGAAAGGAAGTCAATGGATAATTCCTGCAAAGATACAAATACAAACATGAGTTAATGTGTGTGTCACTGTGTGTCATAGTTTCACTGTGATTAGAGCTCGTTCTCACAGACTGGGTGGAGCAGGGCTCGTCATCTCCACCTGCAGTCATTCCTCCTCCTCCCACCTGAAGGAGGCAGCAGGTGGAACAGGTTGGTCGGCCTGCAGACACACCTGATTCCTTGACTGCCATCCAGAGTCACTTGAGACGCGTCCTCAGAGTTGGACGGCGCTGGACGCAGAGACGCAGTGAAGATGAATAAGGTGGCCGGGCTCATCGGGGACAAAGTGGGTGAGTACCGACCTGGAGGACTCACCTGGAGGCAGGTGAGCTCTCTGGGCTACTGGGAAGACCTGAGGCTCCTCAGCTCTGTGTTTAATCTGGCCACCTGGACCAGGTGGTTCTGGATGAGGCAGAACCCAAACAGAACCAAGGCAGGTCGGGTTCTCCGTTTCCTCTGCTTCAACGTGTCTCTGTGAGTCAGTCTGCTTTTTAAAATCTCAGGAACAGAATGGTTCAGGTAAAAAGGGCGGGATCAGACACGGGTAACCAATCAGAGGGTTTTAAATCAAACCATCCTCCCCGACACGTCCTCCGTTCCGTCTCGTGTGACTTCCAGGCGGTTCTCTGGTCCAAATCAGTTGGTTTTTAATCAAACCTCTCCAGCCTGTCCTACAGGACCTGAACTTTGACCTGTTTGTAGTTCCCATGGTTACAGACGCATTTCTTTATACCAATGCTGCTAATTAGTACCAGGTTCTGGTTCTGAGCTGTTCTGGACCTGAGCTGCACCGATTGCAGTTTTCTGGTCGATCACTGATCCAACCTGCCGTCTCAGATTTCTTTTGTCTGAAATGTTGCTAAAAATATAGAAAAAAAAGTTTGGGGGGGGGGGGGGGTCACTGTTGTTAACTGTGCAGACATTACGTGGTGGGCGGGGCTAACAGGTAAACCTCTCACTGCAGAGCAGAAGAGGACAGCGGTTGACTTTTAGAGTTTTGCTGAGGTAGATAATATCCGTGGGATAGATCGGCCGATCGCCGATCTATCAGAATTAAGAGAAGAAAGACGAGATGAACAGGATTTCTGATGCTGATCTGGACGCCATGTTTCTACATAGAAACACCTGGTGCTGCTTTCTCAGGTGTTACAGTTCTGATGAGGAGGAACCAGAAGTGAAGATCTCTGAACTTTTCATTTCTTTCTGAAAGGCTGAATCTCCATAGAAATACGTGGAAACAGATTTATTTCAATGAAGTGCTGCAGCGAATCCAACATCAAATAACCTTTAGAAACACTGGAAACATTCAATCAGGTGGTGTTTCTCCTTCCTCAGGTCAGTTCTTCACATGTAGATGTTTCCTCTCCAGTTTATTTCAAAGCCAGAAACACTTTATTGATCCTACATTACATGTTCTCTGGGAAGCATGTCACTGTTCTGGTGGGATGGTGTCGTCCACACATCAACTCTTATAGTCACTCTCTCCATGTGGCTGGCACAGAGCGATCCGATCTGTGCTGGACGTGGACACGCTGTTGGACGTGGGACAACAGCGTGTCCACGTCCAGCTCCAGAGCCGCGTCGCTCGGGCCTGAACGGTGCCACGCCCGCAGGAAGTCCAGCGCCCACTGTGCTTCCTTAAAACAGGAAGCACAGTGGATTCATTAAGTAAATGTTGATATTAAACCAAGATAATTGATTCTGCATGGATGAGACCTTCATGTCTGCAGACCAGGAAAAGAACCTCTGATGGTAAAACTGGATGCTTGTGGTTGTGTTGCAGGAGACATGGTGGAGGACGCAGTGAAGGGCGCTCTGGGCATCAAGGACAAAGAAGAGGACAAGAAGAAGGGAGGATTTATGTCCATATTTAAAGGCAACAAACACGAGGAGGAGAAGAAGAAGAAGGATGAAGATAAAGGATTTTTCTCCAAGGTCTTTCACAAAGATGATGTTGAAGACAAGGGGTTGAAGAAGAAGAGCGGGTTCCAAGGCCTCTTTGCTGAGGGACCGGAAGACGGAGCTATGGGAGGAGGAGGTGGAGATATGGGAGGAGATGAAGAGGCCGGAGGAAATCCAGGCCAGACTGTAGCAGTGTCTGACAGAGGTATGTATGAGGTGCAGGAAACTGAGATCCATGATTCTCTCCCAGTCCGTCTCCCAGCACGTCAGTCGGTTCTGGTGTTGAGGATCCAGAGAAACGCAGACGTCCTGCATGTCTTCAGGTGTCCAACACTCTGAGGTCGTCTCTGTAGGCAACAGACCAGCCCATCAAACTGGAGATCCTCCGTTCAGCCAAATCTGTGATTTTTAACCCTCAGTTTGCTCCAGCAGAGCCTCAAACTGCCAACTGTTTTAAGTTCCCACAGTTCCTCTGGGAACTTAAAACGTCTAGCAGAAAGTTAAGCTGTGGGTTTTTCTGTTGTCATTTTAAAGGCGAATCCAGCAGGAAACTGTGTTAATCTGTTAATCTAATTAGATTACAAACATGCAGTTTGGATAATCTGGACTAAACTGTTTAATTATAAGAATAAAAGTTTTTTTTGTGATTCATCTTGGAGGGAAACGTCCGTCTGAATGTTGAAGCATAAAATCTAAACCAGAGCCTCAGGTTGACCAGCAGGGGGCGCCACAGTACAGCCTCAGATTCCCCAGATCATCTCACTGAGCAAAATAAACGTAAAATATCTAGAATTCACAAACCTACCGACTCTGTTTACTCTAGTTCTACGTCAAGGGTTCTCAACCTGTGGCTCCAGACTTTCTGCATTGGCTCTTCATAACTTTAACTAAAACCAAATCATTTGTTTTCTGTAGAAACAAACTATAAATTATACGTGGAAATTTTGTCTTTTTGGATTTTTCTAAAATATCTGACAGAAAACATTCCAGCTGTTTAACTTTCTATTGGCTGGTGATCACAAAGCAGTCAATCAGGAGCAGCTTTCATTCTCCTTCACACTGATTGGCTGCACAATAAAATGGAGGTTCTTAGAAAATAAAAATATTCTTTAGTAGAGATTTATTTTGTTAAATTAGATCCATTTTGTGTTTACAAACTGTTTCAGTGGACAGTAAATATTCTTCATTAGTTTTTATTCCTGCTTGTGGAAATAACTGATTTATTTTCAGACCTGTTTGATGATCTGGTGGAGGTGGCCGAACAAACGTCTAACTGATCCTTCATCCTGATGAAATCATCATCATCATCATCATCTATCTGTCTTTCTCCTCCTGCTGTTTTTTCTCTTCCTGAATCTCTTCCCAATATGGAAATGTATTAAAGGAAAAAAAAATGTTTTAATAAAATTTATTCTGATCTTTACTTCATTTGAGTTTCTTTAACTCAACAAATATTAAATAATCAGAAGATCTGAACTCAGGTCAGATAAAATGATTTAATGCAGAAATAGTAATAATAATAAACCTGCTGCTGACGGGTCATGTGACCAGCAGCAGCAGGTCCAGTCCACGCACCTGGAGGAGACTGTAAGCTCCGCCCAGCAGGTGGGTTCTTCACCAGGTCGGAACCTGAAGGTCCAGCAGAGAGAAGTCCTGACTGAGGGGAACGCTGTTTTGGTCACACAGGAAGTGGCTTCGCACCGTGATGACCACCCACTTCCTGGGAAGAGCCAGCAGCGCCTGCAGCTTCTCCGCCACCACCTGGACGTGTCGCACCTGAGAACCTGGAGCTAGAGGAGGGGAAAGGGCCGGGTCAGAACCGGGTCAGAACCTGTCCTGAGACCTGAGCGTCTGACCTGCGCTGCGCTGGAGTCGGTCCGGAGGAGCTTGGAGGATTTTCTGCAGAGGAACCGGAGGAACCCGGACCGTCAGGTGGGCGGAGCCCCGACCACTCACCGTCAACATACCTGGCCTGAAACACAGAGGTGATGTCATCAGGTCGGCCATATTTCTCAGCGCTGACATCCCTGAACATGGTGGTTAGCAGAAGCTAATGCTAACGCTAAACTTCATCTAACATGGTAATTAGTGGATGCTAAAGCTAAGCCTAAAACATATTTAGCGGCTGTTTGTGGGTGGTGATGTCAGCAGTGATGTCAGTGGTGACATCACTGCTGACATCATCTACCTGTAGAAACGGCGCAGGGCTGTGAGCGGCAGGCAGGTGTAGCACGGCGTGTAGATCCCGTTGTGGTCCGTTTCCAGCTCGGCGGCGCAGCGGCCGCAGCCGGTGTAGGTGATGTCACCGCTCAGCGCCGCCAGGAGGCCAGCCCGCGGCGTGGAGCCGTCCAGAACCGGCTGCGCCGGGTTCTGGGAGGGCGGAGCCTCCTGGAACTGGAAGCTGAGCACCTGGACTCTGAGCTCCACTTCACCTGCAGCAAAACGGAGAGGCTTCGTATTCAGCCCGCTCAGGGTTCTGACCCAGTTCTGACATGATTCTGGTTCCTACAGGCCGGGCCCGACTCACCGCTGTACTTCTGGGACAACAGCGTGTCCACGTCCAGCTCCAGAGCCGCGTCGCTCGGGCCTGGACGGTGCCACGCCCGCAGGAAGTCCAGCGCCCGGAGGTCTGTTGGGTCCAGGGCCCGGACCGAGCTCCAGGGGGTGGAGTGCAGCTCGGAGAGGTCAGAGGTCAAACCCTCCCTCACCAGGAGCACTCTGAAGTCCCACACAGCATCTGAGGGCAGAAATGAACAGAAGCTCCTGATCCGGTCCAGGTTTTTGACCCTGGACCGGATCAGCCCAGTGCCCAGCTCACCCGGTTCCACATAAAGCTGTGCTTTAAGTCATTCTGTGACCTTTGACCCCTAGTACCTTTGTTTTTGCTGAAGCGAGGCAGCCAGTCCATCGCAGCCCCCCACAGTAGCAGCGCCCCCTGCTGGCCACCCGGCTGCTGCACCATCAGAACCGCCTTCATCTGGACCGCAGAGCGGTTCCGAGACTCGGCCTCGTCTCTCCACTCTGACAGAAACACCAGCATCCATCATGGATGGACATAACATGATAATAACACGATAATAACATGATAATAACACAAAATAACATAACCTGATAACACGATAATAAGACGACAAGAGGATCATATTATACCACGCTACTAACATGACTACATGTTAATGTGATAAAACTATAATAAGACAATAATAACTCAGTAATAACATGATAACTGCCCAGTCATAATATTAATGCTTCTTTAAGTCTCTGCTGTGATGATCTGCCACCAAGATGTCGGATCAAAACTAGAAGATTTAACAAATTTAACATAAAATACTGAAAATAACTGAAAGACTCAGAAAACATTATTTAAGTTTCCTGTCAACTGGACAAAGTTCCTGAGATAAAGTTGGCGGCCATTTTGCTTCATGATGTTGATGTTTGTTCAGGAATGAATCCAGCAGCACCGTCGTCACGGCGACCTGCTAGGAGTCAGTAAGTCTCACTAGCAGGTTTCACCTGGGAGCCTCACCTGCCTCAGGTGCTTTAGCTAACATGCGTCCCGCTGGCCCCGCCCCCTGCCAGCGCGACAGACTCACCTGAGCTGATGTGAGAGTGCGCCACACGAAGCAGAGCGTGAACCAGCGTGTTGACCTGCAGCGACCTCAGGGTTGCGTAAGGGAGCCGGCTCAGATCCCGCTGGGGCCGGCTGGGGACGGACACCAGCAGGGGGCGCCGCTGTCTGACAAAACCGCACAGAGAGCGGAGAGCGTGGGCGCTAACCTGCTGGCTAACTGGAGAGAGAGAGAGAGAGGTAGTCACACCTGGTCAAAGGAGGCTGCTGATTGGCTGCTGCCGTACCTGGCGGTGAGGTGGAGGCGTGTCCCAGGTTCAGCAGTTTGCTGGAGAAAGTGGAATGGAGGACAGTCTCTGCTCTCCACTTGTCCTCGCTCACCTGCAGCCCTAAAACACAAACACACACCTGAGATCAAACCGACACCATAACTGGCCTCTCGGGTCTGGTACCAGAGTGTGTGTGTACCTGTGATGAGCAGAACCTCTCCAGGACTCACGGTCAGAACCCAGAAGGCCGCTCTCCTCCACAGCACCACCTTCATCTCGGTTCCTGATTGGTCCGTCACCACCATGGAGGCCAGAGGAACGCGGCTTCCTGCTGACGGACCCGACCGCACCTGCGGCCAGACACGGACCAGAACACGGATCAGAAAGCTTGTTAGTTTGCAGAGCTAATCACGGCTGTTCTTAATTTTTCATCAAAACGGTGAAAATGTTCCAAACTCAGAGGGGGAACATTTCATCTGTTTTCACTCCTGTTGGACACCTGGACTCACCTGGACCTCCTTCAGATGGCATGGGTGGACCACCACCACCAGGACAGAGTACCTGCGTCCCACCTGGTCACACCTGTCCAGTCGGGTGGTGGAGGTGGAGCTCTCTGAAGCCACAGATGTTGACTCCTCTGAGGGTCGTGGTTTCTTGCCGCAGGGCGGCGATGTGGGCGGCGCCTGGGGGTCGGACTCCTGAGAGCAGAGGACGCCGTCTGCAGTGACCTCCATGACGACCCCACCTTGCTCCGCCCTGGAGGCCGGACAGGTGTGGCTGAACAGCTCCATGGAGTCTCCAGGCGACGAGGCGGCCGGGCTGAACAGCTCCGGGGTGCTGGAGGAGCCGGACGGGGGCCTGACAGGGGAAATGGGCGGGGCTTCGACTGGGCTGAGTGCTGATTGGAGGGCCTGTCTTCCTCTCAGGATCAGGGCCTGGCTGAGAGTCCAGGTGCTGAGGAACTGGGTTCTGGTGGACGGAGGCTGCTGCTCTGGTTCTGGTTCTGGTTGAGCTAGAGGGAAACAGCGGTCCAGGTACTCCCGGACCGAAGCAGAACACAGAACCTCTTCAGAACCATCTGAGTCTTCCTCAGTCCTCAGTCCTCCGTCTCCATCGGATCGCCCTCTAGCAGACCCTGTGGCCCGACCCGGTTCCGGTTCTGTTGGATTCTCCTTACTCTGATCCTCGTTCCCAGGAACATCTGAAAGGACAGGGTCGTCATTCAGGATCCGTTTGGGTTCGACCCAAAGAACCAGCAGCAATCGGTGGCTGGTCCATTATGCTCCAGAACGGATCGGGTCACACAGACAGAACACAGGAAGAATGCCTGAGCAGGATTAAACCCTTCTCACCTGCAACGGGTCGGAGACGGCCCGCCCTCCAGGTGAGCTCCAGGTGTCTCCATCCTGCAGGACGCTCTTCCTCTTCCTCCTCTTCCTCCATACCAGGTGAAGGAGGAGGAAGAAGAGGAGCACCGAGGAAGATGTGGATCTTTGGCCGCTGATGCATCGTGTCCACTAAGGAGACAAACAGAACCAGAACCGTTTGGGTCATTAGGTCAAACATGTTGGGCTGGATGCTTTTATTCTGAAGGGACAGTGGTAAGAAAACCAGCAGCTGGTTATTTAGTTCTGGTTGGCCAAGAGGTCAAGGTTCTTCAGAGGAACACTAAGGTCCAGTTTTTTGTTCTGATGCGTTTGTAGAACCGGGCCTTTTGGACCGTAATTTCTGCAGTTCCCAGTCTGACCAGCAGATGGCAGCGCCGCAGCGTGAGCTGATAATGAAGCGAATTAATTCATCATGAGGATAAAAATAACTACATTTATTTATTAATCACATAAAATTTTCACCTTGTTTAGGAGACTAAAGGTCCAGTTTGATATACAGAACATAACAAATCAGTCCAATCACATTCAGGGAATATTATAAATAATATACAGTTTGATCTGAATTATAATAAACAGTCAGATTTAACTGATCTAATGGAGAGAACGCTGGGTCAGACACCTTCTAGTCAGAACCGACCCGGAACCAGAACCAAACCGGGTCGTCAGGCTGCACCTTATTTCCTAATTTGGATTTATTTTTAGGTTTAAACTCTTTACTCTGTTACAGTTTGCTGCTGGACCAATTATTTGTTCTGCTTCTTAAAAACAGCCAAAGGAGGCGAAGGAGAAGAATCTTTGCTGTATTTTCACAGCAGATTAAAGGTTGAATCAGCTGGAAAAAAATCTTTCTTTTCTTTCTGTGTTCTCTAATCAGCCACATTTCAGATTAATTAAATTAAGCTAATAGTTTTAATGTTTGTCATTTAATTAAAAGTAAATACAACTTCATGGTTGCTGCTTGCAGATACTTTACAGGTATATTGATCTGTTACAGTCCTGATCAGACAACATACTGGGCATACTGGTGAAGGTTTTAACAGCCCTGTTTTTACCTGAAGGCTTCTCTAGAGCCTGGCTGGAGGAAAATATTCAGGAAATGTTCTCCATGGAGAATCTGTTTTTATTAAGTGGGTTGATCCTGGAGGCCTGGGCAATGAGCCACATACCTGTCAAAACCCCCCACAGCTGAAAATACTGTAGAAAACATAATTTAAAACCAAAATTAACCATAGCTTGAAATATTATACAGCATCTGGGTTTTTTAATTTAATGAACATTTGTTTTGAAAGCTTTCCCGGAAGTACGTGTAGTCTAAACGCTAGCTAGTATTAAACTATTTTACGCTGCTAATAAAACTTAATTAAAGGAGTCAAAGTTGATTAAAACATTTATACCAGACTGATATCTGCTCTATCTGTGTGATTAACTCACTGGTTAAGCCGTAATGATCAGTTTTTCTCTGTGTTTCTGCTGTTCGTGATGAGCTAAGCTAACGGCTAACCGCAGCAGCTCCCGCCCTGCGCCCTTTAAATGGTCGCGTGCCAGCTTCAGTTTGTTTGGCACGCGGCGGCTGCTGACAGGAAGGGGCGGCGGGAAGGAGGAGCCGCCGCTGCCGGGACAGACTCTCCGCTTCGGCGGCTCCATTTCCTGGACCTCCTTCCACCAGCTCACCCGCAAAATGTACCGAAATCTGGGAGAGCTGCTGACCCGGGGAGCGGGTGGTCTCCTGGCCTCCGCCGCCGACTCGGCGCTGCCGGCGTCCGCCTCGCTGCTGCGGCACCGTGGCTACAGCCAGGCCGCGGACCGGGGCGACGACCCCAACTTTTTCACCATGGTGGAGGGCTTCTTCGACCGCGGAGCCGCGATCGTGGAGGACAAGCTAGTGGACGACCTGAGGACCCGGGAGACCCCGGAGCAGAAGCGGAAGAGAGTCAGCGGGATCCTGCGGATCATCAAGCCGTGTAACCACGTCCTGAGCGTCTGCTTCCCCATCCGGAGAGACAGCGGCGAGTGGGAGGTGATCGAGGGCTACCGGGCTCAGCACAGCCAGCACCGGACGCCCTGCAAGGGAGGTTAGAACCGAACCGAGCCGGAACGAACCGGGTCAGCATGTAGAGCAGACACAGCAGAGTCCAGCCGGTGCCTGCTGCAGGAGGAGGAAGTATAAATATTAATAATAATGATGGTAAACAATCCCAGCTTCTGGTTAAATTCATCCTGGAAATTCAGATTTGTTTTAAATATGAACATAATTCTATATGATCGGGTTTATTGTCAAAATGAAAGAATAAATGAACCTGAAGGACCAGCAGAACCACTGGGTCCGGTCCAGTCTGGCCCGGTTCTGAGTCCTGTGTATTAAAACCCAAACAGACCAATCAGAACCAGTACCTGTAGGCTGGTACCATTCAGCCTAAAGGTACCAGGTCAGCCGGGACAGAGTCCAGAACCAGCAGGTCAAAGGTCACACAGGAGGGATGGAAATGTTTAACATCACAGTCTGGTTCTGGTTCCAGTAGAACCCGGTTCTGGTTCTGTTTCAGGGATCCGGTACAGCACCGAGGTGTCGGTGGACGAGGTCAAGGCTCTCGCCTCCCTGATGACCTACAAGTGCGCCATCGTGGGTCGGTACCACACACACACACACACACAGACCGGACCTGAACCGGGCCTAACCAGAACCGTCTGCTGTTCCAGATGTTCCATTCGGTGGAGCCAAAGCTGGAGTGAAGATCAACACCAAGAACTACACGGTGAGCGGGTCCAAGCGACCCAACCGGGTTCTGACAGAACCGGGCCTGTACCGTTCACATTCTGGTGTTTTTCAGTCAAACAGACGTTACAGACCGGCTCTGAAGGAGAAACGGAGTCTGGGTCGGTTCTGGACCAGAAACAGAACCGGGCTATGATTATTAATTAATTTGTAATCAAGATAAATTTTTACAGCTGTAATTTTAATTTAAAATGAAAAGTTAAACTCATTTTATGTTTTAAAACATCGTTGATCCAGAGGTTTTAGTGAACAGGCAGATCAGATTTAAATTGACAGACGGGACAAACCATGCGCACACACACCCACACACACACACACCCACACCCCCACACACACATACGCAGACAAACGCACACACTCAGGGAGAGTTTAGAGACCAACTAACCTGACTGTCGTGTTTCTGGACTGGGAGGAACCCGGAGAACCGGACAGAACCACCATGAACAGGGAGAACATGGCGAAAGACCCAGACCGGGAATCAAACCCAGAACCTTGAAAGCAACAGTGCTACCCACTGCACCACTGTGCAGCCCGTTATTATTATTATTATTATTAAATGAAGCGGGCCTTTGGGTCAGAGGGGGAAACGGAACCGACCTAGAGCTCAGTGGTACCAGCTGTAGTCGGATGGAGAATCTTCCTCCAGAACCAGAACAGAACCGGGCCGCCCACAAGCTAAACAAAGGCGTGTCTGGATCAGGGCGGGTCAGAACAGCCTGGTTCTGGTCCAGTCCAACCGGTTCCACTGTGGAGACACTGAATAAATCCAGCAGACCGGTTCAGTGGATCAGACGCACAGCAGGGGGCGCTGCAGCAGAGCTGAAAGAAAGAGAGTCAGATATTAAAATCAATCCACCGATCGATCAGTGATCGATTGGAACTAGAGACTCTGAAGCTGAAAGAACAAAAATGAACCCGAAACTGAACAACAAAGATTTTACATTTAATTTAAAAACATTTTTAGTTTTAGCTTCATATTCTGGGAAATAATCTCCTATTAATCACCTTTTGTTCCACTTATTAATAATTGATCCATAGATCAGATTAGAGGAATGATGTCATTGCATTTAAGGCAATAAACATTTTTATTCTTCAAAAAAGGAATTTAATTATCAAATATTAGCTTAATCAATTTAGTCGTTACTAAATAAATGAACTGTTAGTTACAGACTAACAGGATGTCTTAATCAGGGTTCTGGACGGGTTAATCTGGACCAGAACCATTCAGAACCTTCCTCTGTTTCCAGGACACCGAGCTGGAGAAAATCACCAGGCGGTTCACCGTCGAACTCGCCAAGAAGGGATTCATCGGTGAGGAAACCAACTTCCTGTTCATAGGCCCCGCCCACCTCACAGCCAGGGTCTGTGGTTCTGTCGGACCCGGCTGGTTCTGACCCTCCGTGTGGTTCTACAGGGCCCGGTATCGACGTTCCGGCTCCGGACATGAGCACCGGGGAGCGGGAGATGTCGTGGATCGCCGATACCTTCGCCACGACCATGGGACACCACGTGAGTCTGGGCCGGAACCAACTGACCGGACCCTGGTTCTGACCCATCTCTGGTTCTGACCCGTCTGATCCTCCTCAGGACATCAACGCCCACGCCTGCGTGACGGGGAAGCCCATCAGCCAGGGCGGGATCCACGGCCGGATCTCTGCGACGGGCCGCGGCGTTTTCCACGGCATCGAGAACTTCATCAACGACGCCTCCTTCATGAACCGGGTCGGGCTGGCGCCGGGCTTCCAGGACAAGACCTTCGTCATCCAGGTACGACCGGGGCCCGGTGGGGTCCGGCGTTTCCGCTCTGAGCCGATCGGCTGCTCCTCTCCTCGCAGGGCTTCGGTAACGTGGGCCTCCACACCATGCGCTACCTGCACCGCTTCGGTGCCAGGTGTGTGGGCGTGGCCGAGATGGACGGCAGCATCTGGAACCCGCGCGGCATCGACCCCAAGCAGCTGGAGGACTACAAGCTGGTGGGTCGGCGCCCCCCGCAGGCCGCTCTCTGGTCCAGAACCCTAACGCTGCTCCCCGTCTCCAGGCCAACGGGACCATCGTGGGGTTCCCGGACTCCACGCCGTACGAAGGCAGCCTGCTGGAGGCCGACTGCGACATCCTGATCCCCGCCGCCAGCGAGAAGCAGCTGACCAAGCTCAACGCGCACCGCGTCAAGGCCAAGGTACCGGCAGAACCGGGCCACAGGTCGACCGGGTTCTGGTCCATCTGGTTCTGACTCTGTAGCTGACAGGTTTCCTGATTTCAAAGGAAAATTTTTACTCGTTTTTCCCATAAATCTTCTGTATTAAAACATAATAATTAAAGAAATAAACAAATCCTGTTTGTAAAGTTACACTGTAAAAAATGAACAGCAATATTTGGGTTTATTTAGAAAAACATGTGGGAGTTAATTTTCAAAGTCATGTTTTCACAATGTTGGTCATAAATGAGTTCATAACTAAATATTTAGTTATGAAGCTACATGTTTAGAGTCATAACTAAATATGAATGGTTTTAAAACAACCCGGCTGGCTTTGGACCGGGCCTGGTTTTGGTTAGTCAGTGGTTCACTGGAGGTTCTGTTGGAGTTCTGATAAACCCGTCTGACGCTGGCGGTTCTTCTGGGTCAGATCCAAAAGTTTTCCTGGGTTTAAATCCAAAACTTGACTAATATAATGTCTGGTTTCTCTGGTTTTGACCCGGTTTCTCTCTGGTTCTGACAGATCATTGCAGAGGGAGCCAACGGGCCGACCACGCCTGAGGCGGACCGGATCTTCCTGGAGAGGAACATGCTGGTGATCCCGGTCAGTGGGGGGTTCTGGTTCTGTTCTGGTTTTTGGTTCTGGTTCTGGTTCTGGTCTGAGCTGCGGTGTCGTACCCAGGACATGTACCTGAACGCGGGGGGCGTCACTGTGTCGTACTTTGAGTGGCTGAAGAACCTGAACCACGTGAGCTACGGCCGGCTCACCTTCAAGTACGAGAGGGATTCGAACTACCACCTGCTGAGTCAGCGCTGCGCTCTTCATCATCACCATCATCATCGTCATGGTGGTTCTGGTTCTGACCGACCCGTTTCTCCTCAGTGTCTGTCCAGGAGAGTCTGGAGAGGAAGTTTGGAAAACTGAACGGCTCCATTCCAGTCGTTCCCACCTCGGAGTTCCAGGCCCGGATCTCTGTAAGTATAAAGTATTCACACCCTGCATAAAGTATTCACACCCCGTACAAAGTGGCTCTAAACACACCAGCAGTCGCTGGCTCACATTCGCTCGGTCAGCAGCGCCTCACACAGGAACCTGGTGGTACAGCAAAAAGTCCCGCCCACATACAGGAACAGCTTTGTCACAGCCAATCAGAGGGGAGTCCCACCCCTAACCGCCGCTGATTGGCTGAGACCTGGACACACGTCTGAATCTCAGGGAGAAACCGACATCTGTCCTGTTCTGCTGCAGGGAGCGTCTGAGAAGGACATCGTCCACTCGGGCCTGGCCTACACCATGGAGCGCTCTGCCAGGGTAACACACACACACAATATGAGCAACTGCATCATTTGAGTCGCAGCGCCCCCTGGTGGCTGGAGCTTTAATTCTGAAGGTCTTGTTTCCTGCAGCAAATCATGCAGACGGCCAGCCGGTACCAGCTGGGTCTGGACCTGCGCACGGCGGCGTACGTCAACGCCATCGAGAAGATCTTCAAGGTGTACAGGGATTCTGGGCTCATCTTCACATAAGGTTCTGGTTCCGGTTCCGGTTCTGGTTCCAGACGCGACCCGCCTCCCTTGGCGCTCCTGCTGCTTCATTGCTCCTCTTCCTCACAGCCCACCGGACCGCAGAGCCGCCACTCACTGAGGCCTTCAGACAGATCAGAACCATGTGGACCGGGCCGGATCAAGGAACGCCCTGACTCCGACTCCAGGTTGTTCTGATGGACCGAACCAGGAAGTTCCTTCCAAAATAAAAGCCCTCTGGCAGAATAAAAGCTCTTCTGCAGTCAGATGGACTGGGTCAGAACCACTGACTGGTTCTACTGGACCTCCACATGGTTCTGGTCACATGCTGTCATACACCTCGTTTACATTTCTGTTACTTTATCCACCCAGTTAAAGGTTCTGGTTCTGGTCGGGTTCTTGACTCCTCCAGATGGTTTTCTTTCCTCCGATTTAAATTCTGCTGCTTAGATTCAACAAACCGACCCAAAACTTTCAGGCTAGGTTCTGGTACCAATATCAAATCCAAAACCTCTTGAACCTTTCCAGTAGAGGACAGAACCCGACCAGAACCAGATCATGACTGTGTTTTGACCAAAGATCGCCCTGAAAAGCTGCTGCTTTTTTCTACATTTTTACAACAAAATATTTAAAAATTTAACATAAAACTAGATTTTATTTTCAAAAATCATCTGAAAACAGATTTATTTTTGTTCTGTAGAAATTATCAACTTTACTAAAGTGACTTTGCACATTTTCTAGGGCCAGCCCAAGCCTTTTTGGGGCCCTGAGCAGATCTTCTCTTGGGCCCCAGACCAACATGTCAACATCTGATATGTCATCATTTCTAGGCTACATGGAGCGTTTAGCATCATTTGTAACTGGCTTTCATCACGCTATTATTATTATGGTTGATTTTTAACGTCTAAAAATCAACATCCTAATTAGCATTTTGAAAAGACGAATAGTGGGATATTAATAAGTAATATACAAACGTCTTTAGGGTTTTGAATAGATGTCTAAAATGTGATTAAACTGTTACAAAATAAAACCAAATTACATTCACATCTTTCATAGACAAACTAAAAAGTTCTATAAAATAATAAAAATCTAAAATCCTGAAATAAATAAGAGAGAAATCCACATAACAGGAGTTTAATACGACCTGAATTGCACATGCCTTGGGCCGGCTCTGAGTCTTAAATTTAATGTATAACATGTTTGTAAAATTAAACTAAATGAGTGTAGAATTATGAAATATAAAGTAACTGTTAATTACTTCTATATTTTATATTTGAATCAGATTTAGATGTTTTTTCTCAGAGACACAGTAATAACACAATCTGCTGTTAAAATTATTTATCTATAAAATTCTCCATCAGGTTCAGTGCCTCTGTGGACGGAAAGTCTTTATGTTTCTGATACGGATCTTAAGTTCCGTTCATTTCTTCTGTTTCTGAACGTTCAGTTTCTCTGTAATAATCTATGCAAACGCAGGTGGCGCCCCCTGTCGGCGCCTTGCGAAAGCTTGGGGCAGTCTGTTTATGCTGCATGAAAAATGATTATTTTTCTGGTCTGTCTGCTTTAACTGAAGCTGCTCTTCTGTCTTCAGGGATTTAGCTTTTTGTGAGAACAGGAAATTAAATAAAGCACAAATAAACCTCTTCCGGTTGTTTTCTCTCATTTTGTTACGTCACTACAGCCTTTGAAAGTCTGCGACATGTTTAAACTGAAGCAATCAGGATTATTCTCAGAATAAAATATGCTTGTTCATTTTATATCTTTGGAGTACTGTCTGTAAACGTGAGTTTAATTTTAATTACTGCAGAAAAGTATAAACATCTATTTGTTTTCTACTAATTTACCATAAATCCAGTTTATGATGCTTATTTTGATCGTTTTCTCCACTTGTTGTTTCATCGGGGGGCGGGACTTAACCTTGTGTTCCCACCAATTAGCTCCCGCCGTGGCTCCGGAATTCCCCTGCAGGTTCGGGGATTTCCGACTCCACTGACAGCCTGAGGTCACCATGACAACGGCTCTGAGCTGCGTCAAGCCGGAACAAAACAGTAGGACAGACATTTCCGATCCTGTTTGTTGCTTCAAAATAAAACCAGTAAAAGTGGCCGAACTTCAGGAAATTACTTTACTGTTTGAGTCCCTGAAGGACAGCGGTGTCCAGAACGAGTCCTGCAGCTCCGCTGTCGTCCATGTGTCTTCGGTTCAACTCAGCAGAACCAACAAAACGGTTCTTCAGCAAAATTCTGGAGAACCGGAGACCCGGCGGAGGAGCAAATCCCTCCCCGGGAACCACCGCAGGAGGTGGGACAGTGTCCCTGGAGGACAGCCGGGGGACACCAGCTGTCTTCCACCTGCTACTCAAACGAGCAACAGACAAGAAGCAGCGCAGAAACAAAAACACATCGCAGGGTTGATTTTGAAAATTCCGAACCGGAAGTGCCCCGTCCTCCTCGTGCGCCAGTTTGACGCTTCTGGGTTCAGTTCGGGAGTTTTTGCGAACAGAAGCGGACAGTCAGAGCGAAGCCAGAAACCAGGTAAAAACTCACATTTTTACTGCTAAACGGTTCTAACGGAACCAACTGGGTTATAACAGGGCCAAAACAGTCCGGACGGGTTTAAATTGGAGTCTAAATCTGAGGTAAAACTCGAGGCCAGGCTCAAAATCCGTTGGATCCACCTTCAAAGTTCGGTAGTTATCCGAACCGAAGCTGAACTTAAAGTATCACTGGTTCGGATGAAAGAAGCCCGGTTCTACTGGCGCCGAACCCGTTTAAACGGGGTCAGCTAATGTTTACTGGTTTAAGTTGGGTTTCAGTAACCTGGTTCTGTTGTCAGGAGGTTCTGGTAAAATGACGAAATAATCGATTAGTGATCGATCTTAACTTGACATGGCTTTGTGATTTGATGTCTGTGATTGTTCTTACGTAAAATAATTTAAAATAATTCAGATTTTTATGATAAATATGCTGATATTTTCCGGATGTTTTTATTGTGGAAAACTTTTACTGTGAAATCTGGGAGTAAAAGGAAGTTCTGAACCAGCAGAAGGTTCTCCATGACCCGGTTGAGCTGTAGCACCTGCCTGGCCTTTGGGATGGTGGTTCTGGTTCTGGTTCAAGTGTGGTCCAGGTTCTGACTGGTTCTGGCTCCAGGCTGGACCAGGAGGTTCTAGAGGTTCTGGACCTGCTGAGCAGCTGATGGTCCTATCGGGTCCAGAGGAGGAGGTTCTCGGCCGGCGCTGATCCGATCTCCTGACTCTCATCATGTCTGTTTGTGTTCTGCAGGAAAAACCCGGCAGGAGGAAGATCCAGTCCTCCTCTTCCTCACCTCCAGACATGGCCGGAGCACTCAGGTACGTCTTCATCACACAGACCCGGGTCAGAACCTCCAGAACCCCCCGGGTTCTGCTGGTCCTACAGCAGCGCTGGACTGAGCATGCTCAGTAGAGCGCCTTGTGACCAACCAGAGGTCAGCATCATGACCACCGTTTGGTCCAGAACCAGAATCTTCCTGGATCTCCAGAACCGGGTCACCAGAGGTTGCGGCATGCTGCAGAGGCGTTGCCACGGCAACGGGTTTCACAGAAACCATCAGTAAAATCTCCCGCCGTGAATTCCTGCCGACTTCCCCCTTTAGGTTTCTGTCCTCATGTTGCGCTCTGATTGGCCGGCGCCGCGCTGGGGGCTGTCCCGGCGCTGGGGAACCGGGCCTCGGGTCGGTTCTGACTCACAGGCAGCTGGGTTTTTCTCTGAGAGACAGGAAGTCAAAAACCACCAGACAGGAAGTAGATGAACACAGAACACTGGGTCTGCTTCTGAATGCTGGAGGTTCTGGTTCTGGTTCTGGTTCTGGCTGCAGGTTGCTGTCTCCTCTTCCTCTCTGAGTTCCTTCATCGTCATCGGGCCTGGAGGTTCTGTCGTCCTGGTTCTGGTTCTCATAATGGTTCTGGCTCTTCCTGCTTGGAGCCAGCCTCTCTGGTTGCCATAGCAGCAGTGTGACATCATCAGCAGGCTGGAAGCCCCGCCCCTTTCTGCTGTGGGATTCTGGGGGTTTTCCTATAGTCGGCTTCCAGGAAGTGACTGAAACAGGCGGAGGAGGGGGAGCCTCTGTTTGTTAGCTTTTATTTGGATCTGAGTCGGTTCTGCTGGGCCGACCCAGAACACACACACACACACACTCACTCACTCAATGTCTTACTGTGTTTCTGCTGCAGGATGACTGAACCTCAGTTTGTGAACTACGGAGACGACAACATGGTGAGTTCCTGTCTGACATCAGGAGGTTCTGATCGGGTTCTGATGGTTCTGATCTGATGTCTCTTCTTCTGCAGCAGTTACCAAACTTCCTCCCCTATGACTTCATTCCTCCGATGGACATCAAGACGGAGCCATACATACCTGAGACAGGTGAGCTGCTCTGGCTTTAGCCCCGCCCACTAAACCTCCTGCAGGCCCGGCAGACCAGAACAGAACCAACTAGACCGGGTCAGTGGAGTTGTGGCTTTCCACAGGGAGGAGTTCCCAGAACCCTTCGAATCCCTCTCTCTCTGGTACCGGATCTGCTCTCTGGTTCTGGTTTTATGGGGCAGGTCGTTCCGGGTCAGAACCACGGCCCCGTCACCCAGCATACGTTTCTAGAACCCTTCTTTAATACCTGGAACCCGCCGGTCCAACCCATTCCAGAACACGTCCCGAACCCCCAGCGGTCCAGTGGCCGACCCGGCACCAGGGAGTCCAGAACCTTCTAGAGAAGCTTCAGGGAAACTGTCGGTCAATCAGCGGTTCTGACCCGGTTCTGTTCTGTGTTGCAGCTCACGGTCCGTACATCCAGATCATCGAGGAACCCAAACAGGTGAGTCCGACCCATAATGAGCAGAGCCTGCTGGTTCTGGTTCTGTCTGAACTCTAATAGAAATAGTGTGAACATTCATGAAACTCGTGAGTCTACCTGAAGTAGAAGCAGCAGAGGAAACAGAGGAAACCTTCACACTCCGCTCAGTCCAGACAACGGCTGGTCCGGTTCCAGAACCTTTTACAGCCTTCAGTCCAACAGAACAATTCTGACCCGGTTAATCAGAACCTCTATAATTATGACCAGAGTGTTGTTTGACCTTTGACCCCTGAGGCTCTTACCTTTACGACTCGACGACAACAAAACAATTTTCATTTAATTTCTGAAACAGAATCTGAATGTTTGAACCTTTAGCTTTACGATAAATTCATAAAATCATTCAAATACAAACTTATTTTAATGCTGCAGATAATTCATTACATTTATATTTAGCTTTCATTTAATTATTGTTTGGTTCCTGTTGCTGCAGCCATGAAATGATTTGAGCTGTTAAACCAGAAACATGGAGGGGCGGGGCTAATGTGGATCTGTTTTTATTTTAATGATTTATTTACATATTTAATACATTTATTGTCCACTGATTAATTTAAACATAAACATATTTCATTGTACATTTAATTAATAATGTATTGATGTATTAATTTAATAAACTTTGTCCCTTTTGGCCCTCCATATAGAAGCTTTCTGGAAATATAAAGTTAATAAACTCATTACAGGTTTAAAATATTTTCTTAAAACATTTAAATTTTGCCTTTTAAATTGTTTTGTTATGTTTTTAGTTATGTTATTTAGGATTTATTTATTGAATGTTGTCCCTACTTGCCTTCCATAGCTCAGGCTGTGTTTCTGGGGCCCACACCTGTTTCTGTATTTCAGTGGTGATGCTGATGACTTCATTATTTCTCTCTGAGCTCTTGGACATTCTGACCATGCAGGGGTGTCAAACTCCAGTCCTCGAGGGCCGGTGTCCTGCAACTTTTAGATGTGCCTCTGCTGCACCACCTGAATGGAATAATTAGGTCATTAAGGCTCTGGAGATCTGATCTACACAAGGAGGAGGTAATTAAGCCATTTCATTCCAGCGGTTTTGTACCTGTGGCACATCTAAAAACTGCAGGACA
>CAEFZY010048397.1:0-12403 GCA_903066815.1 Brachyrhaphis roseni | reverse complement strand
CTAGGATGAAGTAAGGGAATAGCAAAGGGTCCTTTGAAAATTGCTAGGTGGCGCCGTTGAGCCATTTTTTGTGCGATGTTTGCCACGACCTTAAATTTCAAAATTTTTAAACAGCCTTGATGCGTCCGCCAAGTTTGGTGAGTTTTTAAATATGATAAAGCCTCCAAAAAGGGCCCCAAAGAGGGGGGAAGAATAAGAATAATAATAAACAATACAGATACAATAGGCCTTCGCAGCGCTTAGCTGCTCGGGCCTAATTAGACTCAAAATCACAAAAAGCATCCTGCTGTAAAATATTAAGAGTAAAACATGTTTTCAGTTCATCTATTTATTTGCCAAAGACGTAGCACAAAGCAACATGTTTTTTAAAAGTATAAATAAATGAAAATTTATGATTTCTTGTTTTTAAATGTTACCAACATTTTTGTTTCTAACTAGAAAGAGTATTAACATTTTAGAATGACCAGAGCTAAGAACTGAGGTAATCATAAGGAAGCTCATAACAAAAGATGAATCATTCAAAAGATGACTGGTAAAAAGCCCCAAAATACTTTTGCACTGATAATTGACAAGAGTCATTTTAGAAATGATTTTATTTTTTAAAATTACACCAAAATATATTTCGAAAATTACCTCAATTTTGTATTGTTTTAAAATCTCTTGGCAGAGGTCTGTCTCATTTCATATTAAATTATTCTTAAGTCTAAACCAGAAGCCGGGAGTAGGGATTTATTTTGGGCTCAAATTCCGTAGCCATATTTCTTTTAAGTCCTGCTATCAGGACGAATGACAAATAAATAATATTAAAAACAAAGCTCCCATGAGCAATCATACCCATGGTTCAGCAAAGTTAACCTACAACATCTGAGATTTGCATTTTGGGGGTTTTGGACACAAGCAGCAAGGACTCGGTAGCAATAAGCTGTTTGAACTCTAACAGATGAAAAGGAAATGAAAACAAAAGTTCAGGGGATTACAGCTTCAACTGAGCTGGACTGAGTGATGCTCGGTTTTTACCAGCTTTGTTTGAACTCTGGAAATATTTGCTTTAAATCTTTTCATTCGCCTTGCTGCTCGTTTGCCAAACATCTACGTGGCGACGTGATCAGAGCTAACTCACCTCATGTTGCAGTTTGTTTAAACTGCAAAAAATGGAAACCTTAATTATAACATCTACAGAAATATTGGATTTCATCAAATAAATGTGGGATCCATCACTACACAAAGATATCCAGATCAACAGTTTCCAGCTGTAACAGCTGAAGCTGCATGCTAACTCTACATCGTTTGGATTCAAAGAAAATAATAAGCTTTGCTTCTTATCAGTTGGAGAAAATGATGTCACATCCACACATTGATTTGTTCTCAACAGCTGTTCAGTGCTTGGATTTGTTCAGAGTCACTTGGTGACATCGTACAGAAGAGCTGTGTATCGTCTACGTAGTTATGGTGACTAATCTTATTTCTTCTTATAACCTGAGCCAGTGGGAACATGTAGACATGAAACAGAAGGGGTTCTAGGATTGAACCTCCACATGTGACATCTGTCTTGCCCTATGATAGAGACCGATGTAGCACAAATTAAATGGGGAGCCATTTAATTTTTCAGTTCCGCAAGGAACTGACTTCCTGTAGACGGTTGTGGACAATTGCGGCCCACTTCCCGTGCACCACCATCGTCCACAGGAAGTCAGGTCAGTAAGACTTCCTGACAGTACAATCAGAAAATTGGAGTTTATTTTGGAGCCATAAAGCTGAAAAACGTTCCCATTTGAATCATGAACATTTCCTCTGTAGGTTTGTGAAGGCTGTTGAGGTTTTGTGGCGGCCGCGCAATTATTGTCCTGGTTTGCTGAGGTGCCTCAGGAAGGTTATTAAAAATGCTGAGCTCCAGTGTGTGTCCTGATCTCAGTGTGTTTTGGTAATCATGAGGTGGGAGACCATCAAACACAGATTGCCATGGCAGACGGGATTAAACCATCATCCCTTAGATTGATTTGTTTGTGTGCCAAGCTGATGGATGCCACAGTGACAGGAGGGGTGGAATGACCTCTTGTGCAGGAAACAAACAATCTGATTGGTTCAAGATGCATTAGCTTAGGACGTCCACACAAGCTTTGATTCAACAAAGTCTGGCTGGATGCTGTTATTTCTGTCTCTGCAGCACTGAGTATGATTTCTCAGTGTTGTACTTTGTGACTCAGCAAAACTTAGACATGAGTGTGTGCAGCCAGAAATCTTATGGATTTATGGATATCAAAGTTTACATAGACTTTAGGTTTGAGTGTTTGAACATATGATTGTACCTGCTATTTCCCTCCTACTGGTTGTTAGAATTGGATGTAGCATTTCTTAACAGCACTTCAGGTAATGAGAGACACTACAGAGACGATCTCGTCTTTGGTCCAATAACTGGCTGTTATTGGGCTGGAGAAATCATAATTGGGTGTGATCCCCAATACTGTGCCCTGTTTGACAAAAATGTTCCATTTAAAAAAATGTCACACAGTAATTACTGGTTAAATACTGTGGAGGCACAGCAGTGTGCAGAGCCTCTGGTGAGAAATTCAAACTATCCCACTGCTCAGCCTGGAGCGTCTTCCCTGCAGAGAAGCACTCAACACATTAACAAAACATTTATTTGAAGCCCATTTTCAGATCAGCTTGAGCCAAATGGTTGAAAATCTGTAATATTACAATACAAACTGTACAGAGTTGATCTTCACTGGTCAACACCACTCTACTGACAGATAGCATGGTATGATTTCAAAGCATCTTATCACTGACCTTTTGTAGCTACTGTTGTAGCCTTTTGTGTCTGTCTCTGTCTGTCTGTACACTGTAGTTCAAAGTATTAAAGAGGAATTCCCACTGATAAAACCATAAAGAAATCCAAGGTAGAAGAAAATCTTCCAGAAAATCTTTCCCCAGCCGTTTTAGCACTATGACCTCTGCTTAGAGTTTTACAGTCTTGAAAAATAAGTAAATCAGGGCAATAAGATGCCATCCCAAATAAGCTACATGACCCGTTTGACCCCAGCATACCCAGCAGCCAAATGATGAAAGGTACAGTATCTGGTCACCTGTTGCTTCTTACTCCACACTTTCCGTTCAGATGGCAGTAATAGTCGCGTACAGCGTGTTGCAGGGAGGCAGAGTTTGTGACAAGTCGGCTGGTGGCTGTCAGTGTCACCGAGCAGAAGGGGAACAAGAGCAAGCTGCTGCAGCCCATCAGGTTTAGAGGCGCATTACCTCTGAAACCTGTAGCCATGCAGGGGAACAGCTGCTGCAGCAGGCTTTGGTGAGGCTGCTGACCGCTTTTCCACGCTCAGTCACATGGGCCCCGTGTGGCTCCGGTGACATGAGCAAATCCGAACGGATGCCTCCCTGCTTCAGGAGGGCAAAATTCATTTACATTTTCTGCATTCTGAGCAGCCACACCACATGGCTCCATATGTTAGACGTATGGAGCCCCAGAAACGATTAGGAGATGTTAACACAGCCGTATTTGAGCAGACAAGTTTTTCTAAACTATGAAAACTGCTGGCAGATAAAAATTATGCAGAAAAATCAGTTGGCTCCGAGCGGTAAATTGAATAGGAAGAGCCAAACTGATTGGGAAAGTTGCTGGCAAATTTATGAAACTGTTTATAGGTACAGTATTTTTGTAATCCTTAGTTTTCATATCTTTCTAATTAAAAAAAAAAAAAAAAAGAAGATTCAATATTAAAATATCTCTACGGAACAAGTAGTTCTTCTCGTGTGAGGAAACCAAGACTATATTCCAGTACATTTGTCTAAATTACAGTAAAGACATATAAAGTTGCACTGGGTGAAGAGACGTGGTCTGTGTCACTAGCGTAATAGTCTTAATTAAACACTATATCTGTAATGCAGATGAGGGACGCACCGATCCAGTTCTTTCACTTCTGATACCGATATCTGAGGTTCTTATCGGCTGATACCGATCCACTACAGAAAAACAGCTCTAAAATTATGCAGACATAAATGTATTAAATGATAAGTTCATTTGACCTTCTTTAACAATTTTCAGAAAATACAAGTAGGTAGTCTAAATATAATGTAAAATAAATAGTGAAACAGAGAATCTTGGAAACTGCAGTTCTGAGGAGGAGCTGTGACTTGAAGGCGGAGCTAAGGCCAATCAGGGGTTTTGCTCAGCTGTTTGGTTGCCATGGGGGTTAAAGGATTGCTCAAACATGCGTGAAAGAATCAAAGCAACACTCTAGGTATGTTTGTGATGAGTGGATAACATTATGACCTGATGAAAAGCTTAAAACTGTTGATATTAAGTGATAGTGCTCCCATTTTCTGGACTTCATGGGGTTGTTTGTGTCTCCATATATTTAGTGCAATCTGCTTTGTAAAAACAATGCTGAGATGAAGGAAGCCAGTGGATGCAAAACACCTGCAAAAACTAAAGAGTCTTACTCTACTTTGTGAAATCCTCCTTCAGATTGTTGGTAGGTCTTTCTCCTAAATGCCATGACAATAAACAAAGGAGCGGAACAAAATTCAGCCTGTTCAGTTTAGCACACAAACAGAGAGTAAATGAATATACAAGTCTAAAAAGTGTCAAGTTTAAAATGGTGGAAAATGTTCAGTAATTTGTAGATTTCGGAGCCTGCAGCAGTACTCCTGTATAAAAAACTTGACTGCTGTGACAAAACTCAGGAGAGAACTGACAGAAGCTCCACAGCACATCATCAGAATCTGTAAACTTAAGGAAGAGTGAGGCATGCAAAAGGCAATCTGTTTGATGAGTGCTTGAAAATCAATTTCAAGCAACGAGGTTCAACAGCAGGCTCCCGTGATTTCACAATGGTAGAGCTTAGTGGCAGCCAGATGAATGGTGCCGGGTAGACCCGTACAATTACCCAGCACAAAACACTCCTGACTCCCGCCTAATTACAAACCCTTGTGAATAATCACAGCTCCCAGCAATTAATGGAGCGACTCCTGGGAGAACATGGGAGAGAGCTGCAGCACATTTTCAATTTTACAGATTTATTTAGTCCTATCTATTTGTGAAATTAGAGTTCTGAAATGTGTCTGACCTTCTGACGCCACACAAGCAGACACTAATTACAATCTGCTTCCTGCTATTATGTTTAAAACCTGCAGATAACATTTTCTATGTCTGTATTCATAAAGTTCATTAAACCTTCTGGTGCTTAGTGCTATTATTGTTATTGGGTTGTTGGTTTTTTTTACCTAACACACTTTATAAATAGCTTTTTGTTTTGCTCTTCTCAGTTTTGTTCTGATTTTCCATTGTGTTTCTCTCCAGTTAAACTTTTGAGTCAGGATTCTACCTCCTCTCGTTTTCACATCTTTTTCTATCCTCTGCATTTCCGTCAGCTCACTTTTTTGTCTTTTCACACATTCTGCTATTTGATCAATCTTTTATCTTCTGTAAATAGATTTTTTGGGGGGTTAATTTAGGCCTTCTTTTTGTTCCTCTTTTCATGCATATTTGTTTGTTTTATGATCTGAGTTTTGGATTTTTCACTGGTCCTTTTCTCTCATTCTGTTCATAAAGTCTTTTGATCATCAATCTGCCTTATTCTGCTGGGCTCAGTTCAGTGTCAGTTGTAACATTTTTACGTTAAAATATTTTCTATTACAGCAAAAATGTGCTGTGATGGAGTCAAATGTTGCATTTAAAGTGTATCTATATTTTTGTAGATAAAAAAATACACTTTTAAATATATATTATGGCTGCAAGTGTATATTATGCTCCCTTTCAGCAGAAAAAAATCCAATTTTTAAAATATATATATTTTAGTAATATTGCACATGAGTTTGAAAGTAAAGAGAAAATGAAATTTTTTCTAACTTAGAAAAAAAGGTCTTCCACATTATTTATTTATCTTTTTATGTCTATAATCTGTCGAATCTTTCATAGCATTTTATGCCTAATTACTTGTTAACCCTCCACCAGATTATTGATTTATTCACTCTTCAATAGTCTCACAGGTGTATGACATCTGACCTCTTCAAATAACAGAGCTGTGACTGATGATATTTCATCTGATTCTCACTTAATAAAATCTGAACTATCCCTTTAAAGTTAAAACATTCACTAACATGTAATTTTTTGTCTCAGTCGCAGAGGCAAGCATAGCAAATTATCATTTGTCAGGTGTTAACAATAATTTCTGTGACTAGGGGGGCATACCTTGTTGCTATGGTTACCTATTGTAGAAGCTGACAGAAAGTAGAAAAGTATGAGGGGAAAAAATCTTCCCAGCTGCTCATCATCCAAAACCAGAGGGAGTATTTGGTCAAACAAGCAATGATTCACAAAAAGTCTAGAAAAAGGGGAAATGAAAAATCTGTCACAGAGACAGACTCCAACACCCTGTGCTATTCTAGAATCTGATGGCCAATCAAGAACTGCAACACTGTGGTGACCTTCAGCATCAAGTCCTGCTGGATCTCCATAAACCTCCCCAAAATCCTCATCCTACTCCAGTTTTTCCTTTCACTCAACTTTCTATGAACACATTTGGATACAAAGTTCTGTGAGCAACCAGATTACTTGTCAGTTCTGGACTATTCTCCAGTCAGCAGTTTTCCCTCTGATCAGAATGAGAGGAAGTTTAAAGGCTCCGCAGACGGCTGCAGGTTTTTGAGTTAAGCTAATTAACACCACGAGTCTCCAACGTTTCACTTTTTTCCATTAGTCAAATTTTAAGAGAACACAAAATTTTGAGTTTTGTTGTCTTAAAACCATAATGATCAAAATGTCAAAAAAATAGTGTTGAAATAACTTTAACTCTATCTGTAATAGATCTATATAATACTTTCAATTTCTGATTCAAATTCATATTTCAGAATATTGTAATTCTTTGAATTGTACCTGCCTGTGATTAAAATGACCTCATTTAATAAATGCATATAATAATTTAACTTCAGCGACTGTTCAGATCAATTCTACCTCCCTACATCCCAGGTATTCGGCTCACAGTTCTTGAGGAATAATCTGATCTTTCACTCGAAGGATGGGAGTAGTTCAATAAAACAAAACATTCTTTTGTTAAATTTTGCGATTTGTATATGATGAAAAAGGAAAAGGGAAAATGTAGTACTTGGAGCCGTATGTTGGTGTGGCGACATCCAATATGGTGGAAAGCCTGTGAGATATTCTTCATGGAGCAGCAGAGCAGCCTGTGGCACAGCGCCAGCCTCGTTTCTCAGTTTGTTCAGTTTCTTTGAGTCACCGACTCTGTTGCTGCTGCTCCAACAGATGGTTGCGAAGGTAATGGCTCTCCCCCCCACAGACACAGAAGATGTTTTACATTATGCCACTCGTACTACAGGGCCGCAAGTCTTCAAAAAAAAATAAAAAATACACACTTCTAAAAACAATATTAGCCGACGTGGCTGAGGTCAACTTCTAGATAATGTTTTTGGTAACAATCTCTTATCTGCTTTATTCACTATGGCATTTTGTGGCATTTTCCCCAGCATACATTCATACAGTTCTCCATTTTCTTTTCCTCTTCAAAATAGATTAAGTTTATTTGCAACACTCTCTATGACAGGGACAGATTGACTCAACCATCGACAATAAATTGATAATTCTGATCATGGGGAGCCTTTGAGTGTCACAGTTAAGAAGGAGAAATTCTAAAAAGTTATGTGGTCAGTTGCCTCTAATGTTAAAATACACAAATGTATAGAAATGTATATGGTTCAAAAGCCCAGAATGAACGAAAACCAACCGTCTGGGGCGGCCAGACTGAACGTCCCACTGAGCAGAGGAGTCACCTAGCAACAACTTTCTCTGCGTCATGCTAACCCCAACCCTTCTACATGGAATCACACAGAAAAACAAATTTTACATAAGAAAATGTCGATATGTTTTTGTCAATGGGTCAAATTCAGTACAGATAATATCATTAAAAACCAAACCGTTCATGAGACAAATATAGATAAATTTCTAACTTCTTTGTTTGATCAAAATGTTGCTCAGCTCCTGTCAAATCCATATGAAAGTGAGTTAGTAGCCCAAAATAATAATAAAAAAATTATCTAAAACAAAATAAGTGGAAAAATATTTTACACTGTTATTTTTCCATCCATCATTTCAATCTAATTATGCAAATGAATTTTTATTTATCAACGGTTATTTCATCGTTCTTCCA
Organism: Brachyrhaphis roseni; assembly: GCA_903066815.1. Lineage (NCBI taxonomy): Eukaryota > Metazoa > Chordata > Actinopteri > Cyprinodontiformes > Poeciliidae > Brachyrhaphis > Brachyrhaphis roseni. Next base: position 4,229 of record CAEFZY010048397.1, on the reverse strand, counting down.
TCAGGCAGAGATGAAGCTGAAACACTCCATCCATGCTGTAAACTCTGTGTTTTTAAAACTGGACTTGGTATGTGGTTTATGGAATTTTTTATTATTGTTGTTGTGTTTTTATTGATTAGGGGAGCATTTTCATTATTACTTTTTATCTTATTTATTGTTATGTGATGTGATTTCTTTACGTTTTTAGTTTCACCGAGGTATGTCGAGAAACGTGTTTTGGATTCTCTCGTACATTTCATGCAAATGATGAATTGACAACAAAATAGACTTTATTCTCATGTTATTATCATTTCCTTAAAGGTTCTAAGTAGATATGTCAGGAGATAAAAATGAATCCGTCTCACACACTGTTTGCCTTCACTAGCTGTAGTAAAACTCATCGGGGGATTTTACCAATCTGAACAAAATAGTTCAGATTGGTAAAAAGACAGTCACTCTCTTTTCTTTGATGACAGAAGTAGCAGCTAGAGGTAGTTCTGAACATTTCTGTTCTGGTGTCCAGGTAGATTTCCGGCACTTATCTGTCAAACACTCAGATACACTTCGCTGTTTCACAGATTACAGGAAACATTGGCGAGGCTGATCCTGAGCGCTGAGACGTGATAAGAGAGATTTTGGTGAAGGCGCTGGCAAATTTCCATGAACCAAATGGAGTTAAAAAACGATCCACACCTGAATCTCGTCGAGCACAGCTTGGAACATGAATGATTAATGAATGCATCAACACACCACTGATGATTTAGATCCCTTCCTCTCACCTAAGGTGCCTTATCAATTTTGCACAACTTTCTCTATCAGGGTCCAAGTGGCAATAAAAAAAAGCTTTCCTTACAGTATTGGATCAAAGTTTGGAGAGTAAGGCAAAGACTTCTCATATGGGACTTTCTATCCCCTCAGCTAAGGTGTAGGTACTGATGAGAGCTGGGTTCCTTGTAGCTCAATGCAAAATGTATTAAAGTACGATGTCGTTATTGAGCTCAATGCTTCCTGAAACCAGAGAGTTATGGAGGATGAAATTGGGTTACAGCAGAAGGTATATTGCACCATATATTCACTGCTGCATTCGTCCTGGGAGACAAAACTGTGACCTTTGACCTGCAAGAAGGGGAGATATAAAGAAGACAACCTTTTCTATTAAATCACCTAAACATATGTCAGCATGGCAACATATGACAATACCTAAAGAGGGGAGATTATGTAAAATTATGAGATGCTGTCCCCACCGTTGGACACTATGTCACCTCACTGTTAATTGTTGCCTCTCATCAACAAGGACTGTGGTTCAAATCCCAACTGGAGCCTTTCTGCGTGAGTTTGCATGTTTTAATTGCGTAATGGTTTTCTATGAATACTTCTTCTCAATTCATTTGAAAAAAACTTCCTATATCATACAGGTTTCTTCAGAGTTGCTTTAGGTGCCGATGGCAGTATGTAGGAAGGATCCCCTGTGTCAGACTGCATTAATCTGAAGAAGCCTCTCACTGAACATTGTTGTACAACAGTCTCATGAAGAGGATGCTCGGGGTCGTCTGTTCTTTATTTTCTGAAATATCCTTCATTAACAATAATCTCTGGACTCTCTGTCCCTGGAAGAGAAGCTGTCTTCTTCACCGGCTTGTTGAGAATTTTTTCAAGTCCCTGACTCAACAGAGGTCTTTCTCCCAGTGCAAAAACATGAAATAACTGTTATTTAGTTGTGCCACCCCAACGTCTTTAGTGGCGCCTCTGCTCTGGTAAAAAAGAAAAAAAAAGTTATTAAAGGGTTGATAAAGGAGCCATGTTGTGATGACTTCCTGAAGGCAGAATTTCAGAAAGAACAGGGGCATTTAAAGAGACAGAACCCAATTTCTAGGTGTTAAATTACAAAATCAAATTTCTTTTAAGTCACATTTCATATATGTGGCATTTTTATAACAACTGAAGGTAACATAGTTGCCTTCAGTTGTTATAACTGAAGGCAACTTCAGTTATAAGTTGCTAGATTGTGCTACAAAATAATGCATTAGTACAGCTTCCAGGATGTGTCTGCAGGACACATCCTGGAAGCTGTAGACATGAGAGTAGTGATGTCCAAGGATTCTACTATATCATTAATATATGTTAATGCATGTTTCATATGTACCATTAATATATGCAAAACATATTATGTTAATATGTGTATATATCAAAGATGCTTTGACATATCTTTACATGTCAAAGTACGTAAAACTACAAAACTTTAACATCCTTTGCATGCTTTTATAACCCTTTAATGAGACAGATCATTTAGCTGTGAAAAGTTCTTCTCAATAAAAAACTGGCTCCCAAAAGCATTCCAACTCGATGGAGTGTTTCCCATTTTGTTCTTGAAATTAGGATGTATAGAAGAACTTTTTTTAATTGATGCTCCTCCTACATCATGTTATACTCTTTTCCAGCAAGAAACAACGTCTAGGTTGGATGAAATAAATATTAATCTGCCAGAGATATTTTGCATTTTGTTTTGTTTTGTTTTTCTGGCATTGTGTGATTTTTTTTTTAATTTTTTTTTTACTTGTGTATGGAGAAGTTAAGAAAAGACCAAAAATAAATAAACTCATGAAAATTCATGAAAATATGAATATTTAGGGATTAATTGTACAATTCCTAACTTCAATGCATTACAATGAGATTTCATCTAATGGACCAAGAAAAACAAGTGCACAACCTTGGAGTAAAAAATAAACAGTACCCATAGGTTAACATTTTTAACAATTCAAAATATAAAAAGTGTGATGTACATTTGTACATTTACTCTGATTCAGTAACAAACAGCATAAAAAGAGCCTCTAACAGGTTGCAAACGTCTTGAGATGAATGGAGGTTCTACATTCAGCAGGACAGCAACAGTGGACAGCAAAGGCCACTTGCATGGCCCAATCAAAGTCCAGTCAAAATGGAATTCAGAAACTTTGGCAAATCTGAAAACATCAGTTTTCAGGTTTCTAAACTTATCCAAAGAGGAAAAGACAAAAGATTTCAGTTATTTGTTGAGTGTAGCAGATAGAGACATTCATCTGCAGAGTTGGAGCTGTTAGCAGCTACTAGATAAAATAATGACTAAGTGGGAATAAACACAAATGAATTTTAAAAATGTTTTAAACCATCCACACTATTCTCTCCTGATCTATCACATGCATTGTTTATAAGCACAATCCAATATTATAAATCATAAAAGTAGAGCCCTGAGTGAACAATTTAACCCTTTAGATATCAAATTAAGCATCAATAAAAGCGCAGAAAGTAGCTTAATATTTATTTTGAATTTGCTTTCATTTTAAACCGAGACCATGAGTTCCTATTCAGCGTAATTACAAACAACAGAAAGCACAGGACAGGACACAAGACATCTCTGTCCTCATCCTGGCTCGTCACATTATCCTCCCAGACTCTGTCCTTCCTCTTTAATGAATTAATTATGAGACAGAGATCTCACCGCTCGTCATGGTTCTGCTCTCAGTCTGCGACAGAACTCTCTGCTCCTCTGGATTCTCTTTCTGCATCAGTTTAGCTTTGGACTGGTGAGACAAACACACAGCAGCACTGCCCCCTGTCTACTGCTGCCTGACTGTCTTTGCTGTATTTATGAGTGGCTTTCGCACTGAATAATAAATTCAGTTGTTGCTTGAATACCAGAACCAAACTTAAAGTCATTACTGTGTTGCTTATGCTAATTCTAGATCACCTGTCCTAGTCCAATCTGTAGAATTCCCAGACAGCACCCTAATATAGCAACATGCAGTTTCACGATTTCGCTACGCTGTACCAACTGTCCCCATGTGTGTCCTTGTCTTTAACAGTAATCTCTCCCGGATTCCCGGCCTGGTTTATTTGGCAGCGCCTCCGTTTACAATGTTAACACTGTGTGGAGCTTAAAGCGACAGCAAGCGCTCTTCAAATGGCTGTTTTTGTCAGAAATCCAGCAGATGACCCCACTGCTGTTTCTGTTTGCAGCGCAGCCAAACAAGCTTGTGTTGATTCAATTAAGATGCCAGTCAATAAGGGCTGGAAACGAAGATCAGATTGAACGATACGTGCTGTGTACATGGCTGCCCAACACGCACCGGATGGGAAGACTTGCTTGCTTAGGAAAACAAATGTTGTATTGCATAAGTCATCAGTATTAAAGCTACACTATGTAACTTATATATATATATATATATATATATATATATATATATATATATACACTGTTAAAAAAAAAATAAAGG
>CAEFZY010048391.1:0-20403 GCA_903066815.1 Brachyrhaphis roseni | reverse complement strand
CACCCACCACCCAAGTGTCAAAGCCGTGTGCTCCTGCCACATTAGTAATTGCTGATTTCAAACATATGGCTCTTACACTGTGTATTATTTTTCTATCAATACATGTTCTAATATTTCAATGGTGCTAATTCTAATTCATGGTTAATGGTGTTATAATGGGTTTTTCTGTTAGCATTGCTTGGGAATGCTAACAGAGCTAATGTTGGCTTCTAATCCACATTCTGATGTTAAATATAGTGTTAAAGATGTACTTCATTGGCACTTTTAGATTGAATTATATGTATATATATTTATCATATATAGGCTCATTTCTTTGGTTTTACTGATTTGTTGGTAATATTGAGCTCTGAAAACTAGAATATTGTTGTACAACATGGGAAAACTAGAGAAATGATGAAGGATCTCTTTGAATTGTAGCTTAAGCTTTATTGATATTAACATCCTGTATTTAAAAATGCTTTACTTTGGCCTTGTTCCAGGTCAGGTTTTTTTGTTATGACCCCAAGATCATCCTCTCCAGAACTTGGATGGCCCAGAGGACCGAGTGAACCGGTCGATGGTGACCCGACTGGTCACCAGCAGTGAGAGATTGAATGAACATTTGACAGACACATCGAAAGACTAAAAAATACTGGGTTATTTCTTTTATTTTTTTCTCAAAAGTGCGCAATTTTTGTTTATTTGTAAATGTGGATCCACAATGTTCACTATATTAAACTCTACTCTTTCTTATAGACATTGTGTGCATCTGTTGTTGCCTAGGCTCCCATAAATTCAGAATCTTCTGATCAGGCCCAACTTCCTTTATCCTACTGTAGTGTTGGTATTAGTCATTGAAGTAAATCAACTTACCTGCCATTTGAAGTGACCTTTCTTGTGGGTTACACATGCTTCACTGCTATGGCTGCCAGCTTCACTTTAGGTCAACCAGTAGATGAAACCCAACGTCTTTTTCTCTTCCTGTCTTTCAAACCTCAGATTTGGATCCTGGCATCGTCGGTCTGCTTCACCTTCACCGTCACCATCGGCACGTTTCCCGCCATCACTGCCGACACGCGATCCACGCTGGCCGACGGAGGAACCTGGGGTCAGTCTTCCATGTTGGTCACATGAGGTCTGCCTGCTGCCCCTGGCTCTGATGACTCCCCGTGTTTTCTGTGTTTCTGGTGCAGAGCGCTACTTCGTCCCCGTCAGCTGCTTCCTGCTCTTCAACCTGAGCGACTGGACTGGGCGGAGCCTGACCGCCATCTGCATGTGGGTGAGTTTCTGATTGGCCGACGATCTCCGGTCGGCGAGGGGCCACCGGTCGGATCTGACGAGGCGTTTGTGCAGCCAGGTAAAGACAGCCCGGTGCTGCCGGCGGCCATCTTGGCTCGCGTTATCTTCGTACCTATCTTCATGCTGTGCAACGTTCAGCCCCGCCTCCATCTGCCCGTCTTCTTCCATCACGACGGCTTCTTCATCGTCTTCATGCTCCTCTTCGCCTTCAGCAACGGCTACCTGGCCAGCCTCTGCATGTGCTACGGACCAAAGTAAGAAAGCAGCAAAACACACGCTAGCCGACGCAGGCGCTCCATTTCCCTGACAACAGACTATTTAATTCTGGGTAAATTCTGTCGTTCTGCAGGAACGTTCTTCCTCACGAAGCAGAAACCGCCGGAGCAATCATGGCGTTCTTCCTGGCTCTGGGATTGGCTGCCGGAGCCGCCATCTCCTTCCTGTTCAGAGCACTGGTCTGACTGGGACCCCTTCATCTTAACATCTAAAGAGCAGCACATATTTAAATCTACTGAAGTTTACTAAATGTTTTAAATGGAAATAAAATGTAGAAAATTAGATTAAAAACTAAAAATGAATCAAATCCATGAGCCTGACAGGAAGTTTGGACAAGAGGGGCTGAAAGAATCAGGAGTTGAGATGGTTCTAGTTATTAAGAATTTAATTTCATGTCAGGTTTTATAAAATCAGTTCTTTATCTCGAGAACCAGACTAGAAATCAGAGCATGAATTCCTCGTCCAACAACTTGAGAGCTGAAATGGGAAGTCTGACCCAAGGTCGACCAGGATGAGTGTCAAAAAGCCAATTCATGTCTTGACTATATAAAGATATAAAACCAGGAAATTACAGCCTTTAAAAACTATTCAACTGTATCAAATACAGGAAATTATGTAGTTTCCATCTGAAAAACCAAAGGAAATGTTTTGGAAAATCAGAAGTAGCCAGACTCCATGGACCATAGGTCAGCGATCAAGATCCGTCGGATCAATATTCAGTCCTGAAGGTTCGGCTCAAATGTTGGGAAAACATCAGAAATAAGAAATTGAATTGAAACTGAAAAAACAAAACTGGTTTCATTCATCCGCATATGAACACATAAATCTGAAGCTGGGAGCAGAAATCACATAGAGATCAGAAGAAACAGAGTTTGATCCTGGTGGATATTTTCCGTCTCGGCCCAATCGGAAAAATTTCTTCCTTAAAATATTTGTTTGTTTGAAACTAAGTGAGTTTTTTTCCTCTATATTTTCATCTCTTCTATCTGACCTGTCGGGTTTCTGAAGCCTTCAGAGTAAAATCCACATCTTTGATGCTTTTATTGTGAAGGCTGTAGCAGGAAGTCGCGCTGGGAGAGTTCAGGATAAAAATAGCTGCGCCATGCTGCTGCTCTGTGTTCTGATATTCTGCGGCTTTCGCTTCGTCATGTCTGAAGAGAAACTGATTTCAGTCGACTTTGAGATTTTTGGGAATGTGCAGGGTGAGTCACATGACCTGTGATGTCATACATGACCAGTTTGTGCAGCTTTGTGACTCTGACTTTGTGCTGTCCAACCAGGTGTTTGCTTCAGGATGGTGAGTTTCTCCATCATCACAACGTTTCACCTTTTTAACTCAAATCTGAAAACATCAGAACTGGAAAAAATACAATCAGTGAAATTGATCAGTTGATCGGGAGTCGCTACAAACCCCAAGAACAGGACGAGTTACTGAGACGGACATCGACCCAGTCTTACTTAAAGGTTAAAGGTCAAATTAAAAGCTGCAGTCCAACCTCAGGTCACTTTCATGGTTTTTACAATCTGACTCAGTGATTACGGTCAAAACCACAACCTGGGCTTGGTTCTGTTCGCTCCAGCAGGAGCAGAAACTCAATGCTTTAGGAAATGTTCTGACCCGGTGAGCTCTGAGCATCGGGACTCAGCGTTGCCATGGCTCCCAGAGTCTTACCGACCATTTGACGGGTTAGAGCAGGAGACGCAGAAGACAAAAAAAAAATTTTTTTAAATGGGTTGGTTCAGAACCTCCGCTGCTCTTCACATCATGGAGACTTTCAACCAAAACTTCAACATGCAAGTTATGGTGGAAACCAGAAGTTTACGTACACCGGCGTTCCTCACCGTCTGAAGTTAAATGAGACCAAACTTCTCAGGTCAGAATCACCAAAATTATTTCTATTTGCTCAACGAGAGAAAATAATTTTATTTTAACATCTTCAAGATAAGAAGTTTGTATCACATCACAAGCTGCTGGACGCTGTCCTTCAGGCCACTCACCGTTAAAGATCTGTCTGCCAGCTGTTCAGTCACTAGGTCGGGTCGGGCCGGGCCGGGTGGCGGCGTCAGAAGTTTAAGCAGGGACACCCAGTGAACATCGAGCCGATCCTGGGGATTCCTCTGGGTCCAGAGCCCACCTGGAGGGCCAATTACTCTTGGAATATAAAACAGGATAAAGCTGAAACGAATTCACAGTGAGCAACTTTCTGCTCACTTCCTGTAGAACATTTGTAACGCTTGGGTTGTGTAGTGACTATTTGTCCCAAACTTAAATTCAAAAATCAAAAAACTCAAGACTCAACGGTGATCAAAGCAAAGTGACTATTAAACTCAAATAGTGACTATAGTGCACCGTGGGTTCTGGCTTAAGCGGTCCAATAAAGGGTCAAAACAGTCAAAGTGCAGCAGCTCTTTCGTTCGCTTTATTCCATTTTCCAGATAAAATCAAGTTACAGGCTTCACAGGATCCTGCTAGTTCTCCTGCTCCTGTTCTCTCACTGATGAGTGACTGATGACTGACTGGTAAAAAACCATATGACCACCCACGTGACTCAAGACTTACCTAAACCCTACATATTTATACTGTGACACACCCACGTCCCAAACTGAAATCAATTAACTAATTAAGTGAATTACTAACCAAAGAACCTGTTTAAAATAACAAATTAAGCAAAAATTCTAATTATAAATCAACTAGAAAATAAGCAAATAAAAATGAACTAAATCTAAATTCTAAGATTTAACTGAAAATGGAGAAATGGCTCCGACAGGTTGTGTTTAAGGGAGGAGAAGAGGCGGATGGTCAAAAACTCCCAACCACACTGGTACTGGGGATTCCAGTGTTGTCCTTTAATAAACACCTTCACCAACCTTACAAAGCCGGTTGAACGGCTGCTATATTACCAAACATGAAAATGAGCAGAGTCCAAACAACCCGTAACGTTACTAAAGTTAGAGAGCTAACGTGTCCATGTAGCGACTGTAGCACGTTTCTCCCACCTCTCTACAGAGAAGCAGTGGCGCATACTCGTGACGTCATTACAGATGCTAGAGTATCTTAAAGAGATAGTACACAATTACGGCTGTTACACATTCCTCAGACACTTTTATTCATGAAGGACGAATTCACCAGCAGGTTCAGAACTTTACAACACAGATTCAGTTCATATGCAAGTCTTACTAATAAACTCGTTACTAATAGGTTGAATTAAATTTATACACAGAAATGAATAACTGGAGGAATCCGAGCTCGGAACCGGTCACATTCAGTCACAAATATGAAGATTGTGTAGAACCCTAAAAGGTTCCCAAGGTATGGAATACAGGTGATCTCTGACATCACTTCCTGCATCTCAGACCATGACATCACTTTTCTAAAACCTCCTTTCTTTAGCATGCACACATCTCTACATGATGGCTCTTCTGTCTTCTCTCTCCTTCATTCGGCTCAGACACTGAGGAAAAAAAAACATCTCAGTGCTGCAGGTGATGGTCAGAGATCATTTATTGATTTATTAATCAAGCTGATCGATAGCGATCAATGTTCCTGCAGGTGACTTAGACCAGGTCAGCTACTGGCTGACAGACCGATTGTGTTCTGGTTCCCAGTACACCGAGGATCAGGGGCGCGCCCTGGGACTGGGCGGCTGGGTGAAGAACACCCGACAGGGGACGGTGATCGGCCAGATCCAGGGACCGGCTCAGCGGGTCAACAGCATGTAAGTCCAGACCGACCAGTCAGAGAACGCTTACCTTCACACCACAGCTAATCAGATGACTGTAAGGAAATGCTACACTTCAGCTCACAATTATTCATACCTCTGTCCAGGAGTCGTTAACCAAATATTTTTTATAGAGGTTAAAACTCAGTAAAGAGTTCAGAAACTCAGAATGTTGACGGAAAACTTTGAAGGCCATCCATCATTTTGACTGTTTACACACATCGGACCACTTAGTGCAGAAAGTTTCAACTTTATGCACAGAAAACATCACAAAAGTCACCAAAATCAACTAGTAGAAAAATAGAGTATAACCTCTGCTCTGCACACTGAACTCAATGCATTTTGTCATTTTAAAAATCGATGGGTAATTTCTGGCAGGGATGGGAATGCAGTGTGTGGACCCACTGGGCAGTGACCTGGGTGGGCTGATGGGATTACTTTTCTGTATATTAATTTATGTCTGTGTCGGACAAACACTTCTTTGTATTTACAAACTGTATGTATGAAAAGAAAAAGCTCAATAAAAAGACAGTGATTAAAAAAAAAAAAAATCGATGGGTACACTTAGATTATGATGGGATTTTTCAGTCAAAATGACAATCCAAAAGTCTAGCGCAACTTCTGCCCCCGTCAGACTTTAAATAAATTGAATTCAGCCAAGAATTTTTCAACCATGTTTAACATGGTTGAAAAATGTTAAACATGGTTTAACATGTTTAAAGCCAGAGGCTTTTCTCTCAAGCCTCTGGGTCCTGATAGGTCAGAACAATGTGTGACGTTTGGAGCCAGAGTTTGATGAAGCGCCTTTCCCCCCCCGAGATGTTCAGGAACAGACAGATTCTAACCTCTGAATATCTGCGTCCTGCAGACGGATGAAGCAGACAGACAGCTACAGGCTGCTGGTTTGCTAAAGGACTATCTAATTACAATCGCTTCGCAAACCGGCTTGGTTAAAATGTAACGAGTATCATCCATGTGGACCAACAGCATTCATCCTGTAATGTCCATAAATGTGTAATATTATGTATGCAGACTCTGGGACAGATGACAGAGCTGCCTTGTCTTTTTGTCATGACGGAATGACGAATCTACTGATTTTCTTCATTAAATTTGATAGTTTAATCTCACAATGTAATTCAGGAAGAACCCACAGCTTCACTGGATGCTACTGATCACAAGATAAGAATTAAAGAGGCAGAACAATTGTATTTAAATCAGGAGCTAAACCAATTAATACAAATTGCTTATGCAAAGAAATCTGCATAAAGAAAAAAGTTTAAAAGTGAGAGTGAATAACTTTGCATCAAATCCATAATTCAGAGTCCCAACAGGTTTTTCTTCACAGAGCAAATAACAAACCCTACATGAATATGAAATCATCAAAAAAATGTGATCTGGGTTTTCAAAATCTGTCCAAAGCTTTTTATGATGGCCTCCGGTGTGGCTGGCAGCGCTGAGCTAACAGATTTAGCTTTATAGCTGCTAGGAAAGAGGAGAGTTTGGAAAGCGACTATAAAATTGGTTAAATCAATAAGAGGTTTTACTAACAACTAGTGACCATCAGAAACTCACCACTGACTGTTTGCAAAGGTTTGCCAGTCTGATAGAGGAAGTGAGGAAACAGGAAGTGACACGGCAGGCGACAACAATGCTAATGTTGACTTCGAGTGGCTTGGCTACAAATTGAAAAATAAAAAATATATACTGTAGGCCAGAAATCTCCATAGTAATAAATGGAGGAAAATTGGCCCTTGTTGGAAGGGCGTCCATTAACGGCCCTCAGGGGCAAGAGGGGCCGGTGTCAATGTGTGAATGAATGGAGTGAAACTCTGGACCGCATCAAGTTAAGACTGTTTACCATTTTTAAATAGACGCAGATTTTCAGAATTTGACTTCAGATTAAAGATTTTCTGTCTGATATTTCAGCCAAACCTTCAGATGTTTTTCCAGAGCGTTGGTTTCTGAAGCAGTGCGGAGAATCACCTTCTCTTCCGCTTTGTGTTTTTCAGGAAACTTTGGTTGAAGAACGTCGGCAGTCCGAGTTCTCGGATTGACCGAGCCGTTTTCTCCAATGAGAGAGACATTTCTAAACTGGAGATCCAGGGCTTCTGCACTCGCTACTGAGCATGCTCAGACTAATTAACAGCTTCATTAGTCATTTCAACTCTGCAAAGGATGCAAAAAAAACCTCCAACTAAATGTATTTCAGCCTAATTTGCAAACTGTCAGCAGATAAAACATTTAACCTCAGATCTGTGAAACCTGCTCAATGTGTGATTGTATTGATCAGGATTTATGGATAATAACTGTGGGAATGCTGACTGGTTTCTGTGATGTGCTGCTGCTGTCGTCAGGTTGGTCAGCTGCTCTCATAAATCTCCACAGCATCAGAACAGCAGGAATATCCTTGATGCTGAAGATCATGTAGGTTTTAATTTCCCGACCCAGAACCGATCAGGACCGAAGCTGATCGGGTCTGGCTCAGCTTTGACCAGGTTAACATGTTCTGGAGATTTGGCTATTGTTAACAAAAAGGTTTGATGTGTTTGATGTTGAAGACTGTCGGTGCTGAGCTCCAGAGTCCTCGGTTTAAAACAATCAAATCTTCACATCTGTAGTTCAATCAAGCTTCTCAACCTGCTGACTAGAACCTAGAAAGACCAGAATCAGCCGTTAGCTACAGCCTGACGGACGGCTCTCACTCTGTAGTTTGTTCTCTCCCGGAAAGCCTTTAATAAATTTCTTAATTCTTTTAATACACTCATGTTAGTTATTTTTTCAACATGATTTTACCGTCTGGAAGCCTGCGGTTCTCCAACGCTGCCCAAGGCTTGTGACGAGTTTTTGCCCAGATTGCTCTTCCCAATCTTCCCAGATTTAAACCGTGACCATGAGTTCAAGGTTTATTCTCTCGTCAATAAACCTTAAACTCATGACGGCCTGGCTCCTGCTCCTGAAAACAGGGAGGATCACATTTGGAAAGCAAGACACCACCCATCATCCTCGACTTCGACTCTTCTCTCTGTGGGCACAAATTTGGCCTTCAATTTGGAAAATTACTTTAAATTGGATGAACTGATTCAGGCAGTTGTTAAATTTTTCTGGTTTTCTAGAGTCTAGAAATGGTCCAGGACGCCGACACAAAACAGGAAGTCAGAGCCTCATGTCCACTGGCTGCCATCAGCTTTTAAAGTGACCTTTGTAACTGAGACTGGTGAGTCCGATAAGGAGATCGGTCAGAAAAACTTATTTTAAAGAAACGGCTGAAGACATTTTGTTCACAAATGTCTTCAGCCGTTTCTAAACAACTCCAGACTCAAATAAAGGACAAAAACAAAGAAGCAGATTCTACAGTCGAGATTCAAAAGTCCGACTCGATGCACCACATTCAGGTTCTGCCTCATGAACCCCTGGACCAGCTGAGGAGAATTTAAAATGAATTAGAATTTCATTTTAAATTGAATTCTAAAATCAAGTGGTAACCAGTAACTATGTAACAAAATAGGTCATCAGATCCAGTAACAAACTGGTAATAACCAGTAGCAAGCTAGCTGATGCAGAAGTATGACCCTTCAGGAGACTCCTGTTCAGCTGAACATCTGGAATCTGATCTGGTTCACAGTCATCTTGATAGACCTAGATCGTCTAGATCTGGAAGAATTGATGCTAAAATCAGAGCAGTAAGAAGCACTGCTACTGGTTTCCTGTTTGCTACTGGTGTTCCACTGGTGTCCACATTGGGGCAGTGTTGCACTGATTGATCAGTTCAATTGTTTAATGAAGCTGAAGTTCAGAGAAATTTCCCTTCATGAATAAATGAACCAGATATTCCTTTAAAACAGGAAGTGATGGAAGCAGAGACAAAACGTCCAAAACATCATGAAGATATTTACATGTCCTCCATCCGACCCGATTTGACCCAAACAGAATCATCCTCTGTCATCAGGTCTGGTTCAGACTTCTGCTCTGGACCAGCATCCAGGTCAGAACCGGAGGTTCAGCAGATGTGACGTCGTGTTTCATCCCACAAACTTTCTGACACCTAAAGAGTTCTGAACAGGCCCGATAGTTCTGGTGTTTTTGTCTGGCAGACCCCAAGCGGGTTGTGTTGTGTTGTCATGGCAACGAGCCCCTGCGCAGCGTCCATGCGGCGAAGCGTCGCATCTGCTGGCCGGCGCTGCGGCTCTCCTCCTGCAGGAGCAGGTTGTCCCGTTTCAGGTCGAGGATCTGCTGCTGCAGCGCCGCTTTTTCCTGCTGCTCCTGAATGCATCACAGCAACACCTCAGCCTGATGATGTCATCCACTCACCTGTATGACATCAGCAAGTCAGGCTTACCTTCAGCAGGTCCAGCTGAAGCCGCTGAAGGATCTCCTCCAGCTGGGACACTTTACCTGAGAGGGAAGCTGTGATGTCACTGAGGGGGAGAGGTCAACAATGATGACATCATCAATGACATCACAAAGTGCCTTCAAAAGTGGCTCCAGGTGTTATTCCTCACCTGTTCAAGGCGGGGCTCCCTGATCTCACTTCCTGAATGTAACGGAGCGGATGGTCAGTGAGAGAAGATGGCAACATACCTGCAGCGGTTCACACACACACACACACACACACACACACCCACACACACACACGTTGAGGCAGTCAGTCTGACCTTCACCTGTCTCTCTTCCCATGTCTAACTCCGCCCCCCATACTCCTTGTCCGCCAAACCTCCTGGCCTCAGCCAATGAGGCGAGGGCTCAGGAAAGCTGCTACCAGAAGTAGTTTTATTGTGAAAGTCCAGCTGCTCACCCTTCTGAAGAGGTGTAGGTCGGCATCTGATGGTTGGTGCACTTTGGCGGCGCCGCTGGATGTGGGCGGGGCTCTGCAGAGTACCGCCGTTGACAAGGGACAAACTGTCATGTGACCTGCTGCGTGTTAGACGTTTCCATGGAAACAGGGCGGAGACTCCAGAGGCTCTGCAGGTAGACTGAGACGGGAACCAGGTGAGGGGGCCGAGCAACTCTGAGTGTGACCTCATTACGGTTCTGACTAATCACAGCCGTGTCTCGTCAGCTTCCTGAACCCTGATCCCTCTGAGCTCTGATTGGTCAGAACCGACCAGGCTGACCCGGACCTGAGGCAGATCCAGCTGGCACATCAGAACCAAGGCAAGTGTGGCAGAAGTCTGGGTTCTGGAAGAGGAGGTTCTGCCTGTCACCAGAACCTCGTCATTCGTCTGAAGAGTTTGCGCGTTCTTTGTGAAGTCGTTTAAACACTGAATCTCCTCCATCTATAAAGTTTTTGTGTTGACTATGAAACGTTTTCGTACAGAGATCGGAGAAGATTGGCCACGTCGTCTAACATATTTTCCTTCTCCATCTCATACAAATTGTTCCTGACAGAAGCCATTGTATTTGTGTATCTTTCTCTCACACATTGGTCAAAAGTGTCCACATATTTTCGTTTTGGTGGTCTCGAACTCATCGGCCCACGATGCATCACACTTGCCTACCAAGATGGCGGATCGCTTTCAGTCCAGACTAGTGGGAACTATTGCTGAGTTTCAGACATGTGACCTGGATGAGGCGCGAAATTCAAATAGAGGTCCGGAAGTGAATTTCAGCATTACTACTCTGAGGACAACCAAGCTAAGGCATAAAAGTAATAATATCTTACCTTACATATGGATGCTTGTCTTTCTAAGTAACTGTTCAATAAAATATCTGGAAATACAATTTAAACAATGCGATCGTTACTCGTTAGAAAGTGGCGCTGCAAACTCTGGCATTGTTAGTTTCTGCACCTCCTGTTTTTAGCTGTAGATCGTTGATTCACTTTTCTCCTCTTTTTTCGGTAAGTTTTTAAAATTAACTCCCTTGTGACCGACTACCTTCGAAATACGAAAATAACATTTATCTTTCTCTCTATTAGAACGGTTGGAACAACCATACAGGACTCAGAGTTTAGACATTTTGAATCTGGATCAACACATTTCCTCCCTGACCTCCATCTGCATTGTGTGACGTCGGTGCAGCCCAGCAATAATCTGCTGAAGAGGCGGGGCCTTACTAAAACCTGACCAATCAGGTTGCTGCTCATTCGTCTGAGCAACTTCTACTTCATGTAGGATCTCAGGTCAGGAAGTTTTCACTCGTTCATTTAGTTCGCATCTCATTGTTTTATTACTGACAGAAAGATTTCAGACTCACCTTCTGGCCTCTGATTGGACGGTGGCTGGGTCTGGAACAGGAAGTCAGATCAAGTTTATTAGTCCAGAATATTTGAGCAACAAGGCACTTCAAAGTGTTTTATATCAAATGAACATCACAGAGTCACTAATTGAGAAACACTCATTACAATCATCAATACAATATCAATATGTTGGTCAGTTATTCATATTTCATTAATCAAACTCCAACCAGATGGATTTTTACTCTGAAAGGAGCTCAGGGTTTATGCTGTTTTGCAACAGCAGATCTTTAATCCGTTCAATGATTTCTAAACTACCAGCAGTTTAAAGTCTCTTCTCTCAGTGAAGGACTGTAGAACCGAGTGACATAGAACCGGCTGATGTAGAGTTATGGTCATAATAATAGGAGTGTGTTTAAAATGGTGAGTAAACCTCAAAATTATTTAAATAAATCGTGTTTTAATGAACACAAATGTATTTGGGAAACATTCTATTCTAGCAAACAAGTGGAAAAAGTAACTGAATATTACAATATTTTACAGAAAGTCAAGAAATACAATGTTCAAAAAAATAGCAGTGTTGACGTCTTTTTCAAGGGATTGAGGTCAGATGGAGGTCAACATGTGTCTCAGGTGACACCACCAGATGTTACCTGGTTTTTCTCACCTGCCAGTCTCCTCCAGTAACAAATCGCAGTTCAACCAGCTAAGCCCCGCCTCCCACGGACAGGTATCCTGACTGCAGAGACGCTCTGCATCCCAGCTGGTGTCACCTGGACAGGTCAAAGGTGAATCTGCCTTCACTCTGTCTGCTGATGAACATCTGGCTCCACAATAGTCTCTGAAAAAAGCAGAGCAAGATGTTAAGCACCTGCCCAGCTCAACTCACCTGCCCTGCCTTGATGGGAAACCATTACAGGTCTAATAAACAGATCACATTTGCTCCAAATGCTTGCCATATTAATGGAAATATTGATACATAAATGCTGTCAGCTTGGATCAGTTATGGCATGCACACAAACACGTGGATTAAATGGTGAAACACAAAGTTTCTGCTTAACGTGCCGTTAATCAGAAACATTTGTGTTTCTGCTCCAGTGCAGCAGGGGGCGCCGCTCCAGGCGACTGAAGGACAATATTCATTTTGGAGAACTGACTCTGGAGTTACCTAGCAACAGAGCCTCTGAGGTCGGTCACGAGACGGCTCGCCCCCGCCGACTCCTTCCTGTGGACGTCCGTCAGGACCAGCGTTGCCCCAGCAACCGGAGGCAGTGCTGACGGTGAGTACAAGGCGGAGTCTATGCCGCTGTCCACCGACACGCCGCTGAGACAGGCGAGCTGAGGCGTCAAGGTCCTGCCGTCACTGCTGCTGCTGGACAACGTGTTGCTGCAACTCGAGCAACTTGTTCCTGCAAACTGCAGAGAGACAAGTTCAGCCAGGACCGAAAAACTTTAAGAACAATTTCTGCCATTTCGGTGAACTCACCTGCGGCCGCCGGCTGCCATCTCCGTCTGCTGGACTCGCTTGCTGAGGAAGACCGTGGAGTCTGCGTTCTGCACGGGAACATGAGCAGACAGGCCGGGTCAGGATGAAGGTTAAAACAACCTGGTCAGCAGAACCTGCAGAAACCGCAGCTTCATGGGACCGCGATGCGGCAGAAACATCTCAGGACGCTAAACGTCCAGTCTTTCAGCTCTTACTCTGGAAGCTAAATGGATCCTGGTTCCGGTTCCAGTCACCTCTGTCTCTACTTGGCCGGTGTTGCGTGGACCTGGTGCGTCCATCAGAACCGACAAACCAATCAGGAGGAGCTCTGCAGGGCGATCAACACGGTAATCACATTGCTGTAAAGGTCCGTTTCTGCTGGGGAACCTGGTTCTGTTCCAATTTGGTTCTGGTCCAGTTCTAATACCTGATGTCCCTCTTGATGTCAGAGGAAGAGCTCAGTTGGACTGGACTCTGATTGGACGGTGTTCTGGCAGTGCTCCCATAGGGGCAGGAAGTGACATTAGGGTCCAGTCTGACCTCCAGCAGGGGGAACCGTTGGGTCTCAGAGAAACTCCTGAAGATGAAACTTTGAGTCAGAATGAAGCTTCACAAACTGAACCATAGTTCTTCATCTGAACAAGTTCAGTTCAGTTCACACATCTTTGAAAACAACATTCATTAATAATAAATATAAAAAAACATTAATTCAAAATATTAATTATATTATTAGTCATTAAAATAAAACTGAATACATTTCCCCTGCTCAATAAATGGTTTTTCTCGACACCAGAAACCAGATCAGGGACAAATTGTGCTTCCGGAACAAATGCAGATGTTCCGGGTCACGTGACCTCTGACCCCTGGATCCTACGGAATAGAATGGTACAATTTTCATTTAAAGGTAGATCTACTGCTGCTCTGAAATTTCTCAAACACATCCTACTTTTAGATTTGATTTTAGGGCGTGTTGTGGTGGCGTAGCGGTTAGCGCGACCCACATTTGTAGGCCTTGAGTCCTCGACGCGGCCGTCGCGGGTTCGACTCCCGGACCCGGCGATATTTGCCGCATGTCTTCCCCCCCCTCATTACCCCCTTCCTGTCAGCCTGCTGTCTAATAAGGGACACTAGAGCCACAAAAAAAAAGCCCCCTGGTGGGAAGAAAAAAAAAAAGATTTGATTTCAGGTAAACAAGAACATTTCTTTCTCCTCGATAGCTGCAGGTCACATGACAAACCTCTTGGGGTCATGGTTCTGTGACCCTTCATGGTTCTGGTCGGGTCCAGCCAACCAGGATGCAGACAGATGTTGACGTCACCGGAAACAAGAAGTGAAATATTTTCTACCTGCGTGGCGTCCCGTCTCTGAGGGGCGGGAGTACGATGGCGCTGACGTTCGCCGACGTCCTCAGCAGCTCAATCATCTGCTCGTGAGAAAGTGTTGCCACGGCAACTGAGCAGATTTCCACCAACCGGCAGCCGGGGCGAAGGCCCGCCTGCCAGGCAAAGCCGTGAGCCTCGACGTCGGCCACCACTCCCTCGAAGTTGACGTGAAAGCCCAGCTGACCGAGCCGGTTCCTCCTCAGAGTCACGGCTGCCCCCGCAGCGCCGTGAGTCACCGTCTGAAACATGACCGGGTTATAACGCGGTTAAGGAGGCGGTCGGGGACCAAGGAGAACCCTGCTCACCTTCAACCGTTGCGTGATCTCCTGGGAGTCCTCCCAGCGGCCATCCCGTGTGGAAAATGCCACGCAGAGTCCGTGTTGGTAGAACACCTGCATGGATCCGTGTGCGGTGTTCCAGCCAATCACGTCCCTGCATGAACAGTGAAACACCACCTTTCTGCCCGCTTCTTCTATCAGCACCAGCAGCTCGCCGGAGACGGCCAGTCGGCAGGCGACGGCTACAGAAGTGCGGGGGTCGCGAACCGTCACGCTCCAGGTGAGGGCGCCTGTGCTCTGCAGGTAGGCCAACGGATGCGGCGCCAGACGCTCCTTCTTCTTTCCACCCAGAGAGATGAAGCTGAAGCGGACGCCGGAGGAGGAGTCCAATGGTGTCGTCGTTACAAAGCTGTCCACCAACTGCTTCAGCTGCTCCTTGCGAGCACGAGTCGCCATGGTGACAAACGACTCGGACTTGCGGGTGGCGTGTTTGGCATTGATGATCTTGGTCAGCAGGAAGTCCATGAAGCCAGAAGCGGCAGGAGCCATCCAACCAGATGGGATTGATGGACCGAAGGGCGGGACGCCCCGGGACCTAGACACGGCAAGACTGAAAGACACGGCAACTTCACACCTGGAGTCAGACCTGGGACACCTCACTTCCTGTGGATGAAGTCTAACCTGTAACAGGTGTGCTGGGTGCAGGGTCGGTGGACTCTAACGATGATGAAGACATGCTGGAGGTCGGCACGGATGATCTGGGGCTTGAAGGGCGGAGCATCAGGTTCCTGAAAAATCACTGTGACATCGTTCGCAACAAGGTGTGACCTCAGCACCTGAAAATGAAAACCAACTTCACTGTGATAAACTCCTGTAGCGCTGTGGAACCCCCCTATAGCATAGCGCCATGTAGTACCTGACCAGAACCATTGGTAACAGTTTGTAGCAGGGCAGAAACATGAAACGTCAGCTGAAATTCTTGGAACATCATGGAAAAAGTTGGACTTTCTGTTGAGTTGCCTGAGAGAAGACAGAAATGGATCCGGATTGCAAAGGGATTTCAGTTGCAGTTTTATTCACATCCCAGAAGGAAAGTGGTTTGTACTAAGCATCAAAAATAGAAAAAACAGAAAATATCTCATTCATTCTATGAGAACACTTATCAGGAGCAATAACCCATGACCTAGTGCATTAAGTGCATGGCACTCTCAAGATAATATGGATATAATATACGCTATATTGCCAAGAAAATTTGCTCTCCTGCCTTGACTCACATATGAGCTTCAGTGCCGTCCCAACCTGACCCACCGGGTCCTATGTGTCGTTGGTTCCTCTGCAACTGGAACAACTTCAACTATTCTGGCTGCCCACCAAGTCTAGGAGTGTCTATAGGGATTTCTGACCACTCTTCTAGAAGCGCATTTGTGAGGTCACACACGGATGTGGGACGAGAAGGCCTGGTTCTCAGTTATGTCTTTATGGACCTTGCCTTGTGCTCTGGTCCATAAAGGGTCCAGATCCAAACATTTTGGAAGTGTCCAAAATGAAGGCCACATGTCTGCAGTGACTGACTCTGCAGAAAGTTGCCGACCTCTTCACACGATGAGCTTCAGCAACCGCTGACCGTCAGTTTACGTGGCCGACCACTGGGTGGCTGAGTTGCTTCCATGTTCATATAATACAGCTGACTGTGGAATATTTAGGAGCGAGGAAATTTCAGGACTGGATCCTATCACAGTTCCACACTGGAACTCACTAAACTCCTGAGAGCTAAACATTCATTCTCAAATGTTTGTAAAAACAGTCTTCATTCATACACCTGTGGCAATGAAGGTGATTAGAACACCTGATTCCATTCATTTGGATGGGTGAGCAAATATTTTTGGCAATATAGTGTATGAATTTCAAAAGACCTAGAAAGCAGCCTGGATATTCCAGTCAAAGCCCGGGGATTAAGCTGAGCATCAAACTCTCTTCAAAGTGGATGTTCAGGTTGAGAGTCAGGTTAGCTTTAAGTATCCAGGGTAATTTTTCCCACTTCTGTTAGATTCAATTCTTTTATTTAGTTTATTAAATTAAAGATTTATTTTTTTAAAAAGTCCTTAATTTCTTTTAAGCACAAAAAGAAACCAAACGAGAACAGAGACCTTTCAGTGTGTCTGTTCTCGCCTGGTTTTAGTGTCACATGACCAGCCGTACGTCAGTTAGACAGGGTTAGGGTTAGGGTCAGCGGCCGGGCGAGAGACGCCGTCTGTCACTGCCGCAGTTCGGCCGCCATCAAACCCTCATATTGCTGCCTCTCACTGAAAGGCAGCAACTTGGACGGGTTTGTGGAAAAAACCTTCAGATGATCACACGTTTAGAGAGTGGGGACCGGGTTCAGGGGTTAGAACCTTTTGGACCTGGCCTGAGACATTGAGCTCCAACAGCAATGACTCGGATAGAAGTTCTGGTTTGGTCAAATATCTAAAAGTGGACCTGACCTTGAACAGAACATATTTGGACCATGAGAAAGGAGGTTCTGGTACCAGAGTTCTGTTGGTCTTGGTGCTTGTAGAAACTCCTCATTGGGTCGCTGTGGCCCAGCAAGTTTAGAAACTGGGTCAGGGCAGGACTGCTGGTCTCTCCCGTGTTCTGACCAGCCCGGCTGAGCTGCAGGTTCACTCTGTGCTGGAAGACGAGCTGCGGGGAAACAGGAAGACGGATCAGAACCAGCGCGTCAAGAGTTGTGACGATAAACCTGCCGGTCCAACTCCAGTGTTTACGCCTCATTCTGCTCTGCCAGAACCAGAACCGCCCATCCTTTCTACTGTTACAAGGCCCAACGCCGCGTTGCCTTTAGATGTCAGAACGTGGATCAATCCAGCAACACCAGAACCTCCACTAAACAGAACTGCAGCCTGGGGTTCTGGGAACCCAAATGAGTTCTGGTGTTTTGACATGTCTGCCTGGAGCTTTATAGTGTCCTGGTTCCGGTCCAACCACATTTAGTATGTTAATAGGGACCAGCAGAATCTTGTCCAGAACAGTGGAGAGAAAGGAAAACTATTCCTGCTTTTCAACACTATAAGGTCCGTAGGACTACCAGAACCACCAGAACAGACAGTAGGAGCAGCAGACCCAGCAGAACCAGCTCACCTCCTGCTGGTCCAGTTGCAGCAGCAGGTCTGGGACTTGGGGGGAACGGCTCGCCGCTCGCAGACTCTGGATGTTGAGTTCTGGGACCACAAACTCCAGGACATCCTTCAGGGGAAGACCTCGACCCGTCCCATGTTTGGACGAAGAAGGGACCGAGTCCTCCATAATGGATCCTCTCAGGGTGGATAGCTGAGGAGAAACAGGAAGCTGCTTCTTAGACCACGAGATCTTGAGCTGACCCGGGCCGGTTGGATAAGTTACCTGGCCAGTCCTGAGGATGATCCTGTAGCAGAACCTGACTTGGTTACCTCCATCATCCACAGCGTCTCGACGGATGCTCAGGGAAACCGGACCGAACTTTGGATCAACGGCAAAATAATTCTGGTGATCTAGAGGGACACCAGCCAGGAAACGGGTCACAGAACCTGAAACAGCTAAACACTAGGAGCAGAACCAGGACCGGAACCAGTAGTGGGACCAGGACTGGGACCAGGTCTTACCTTTGGTGTAGAAGTATTTCTGGTAGTACGTGGCTCCCAAGTCCAGGTACTCGTCCGTCCCCCTGAGGTCTGCGGGACAGCGCTTGCTTCCTCTGGACGCCTCCAGGACAGACACGGCAGCATCGGTGCCGGTAGAGCTGCTGGGCCGGGTCAGGTCCAAGTTCTTTTCCGTTTCCCCTCCAAGCTCATTCAGGAAGTGAGGACAGGCTAGGACCAGAGCGCTACTCCGTTCGTCACTATCCTGGTCTTCACGTCCCACTGTCGGCAGCAGATCAGGAGCTTCAGCACAGGGACGTCCCTCTGCTACAGTGACGAGGACACTCTGAACATCATAATGAGAGAACCACCTGTGAGGGGTCAAAGGGCAGCTGCTGTCCTGGTGCACCTCAATGCTGTTGGTCCGCTGAGGCCTCAGGCGGCCGAGGACAGATGTCTCCGTCTTCTTTCTGGGATCTCTGTCAGTGTCCTGTCCTGGAATGAAAACGATGTCCCCACGTGCGATCTGGATAGCCGCCTGCAGGCTGGGAGAAAGCACGGAAGAGACGGTGTCAGGCTCAGGGATGGGAGGAGGCGCACTGGGCTCCTGGTCCAGAACCCCCCAGAACCCCGCTGAGCCCAGCAGGTCCACGCTGGACGAGCTCCCACGTCTTCTGGTCAGCGTGGCTGTGGAACCGGCGTCCTCAGAACCAAAGTCACTGATGGTCGCCTCGCTGTTGCTTCTCTTCATCCTCACCAGGCCTGTCCTGAAGACCTGGACGCCGGTCTCCGATCGACCTGACAGGTCCAGGCTGTCCTCCAGAAACTTTCTAGAAGGTCCATCCAACTGGCTCGGTCCCAGGCTGTCAACTCTCGAGGGAGGCCGGGCGTTCCCCATCTCCCGCTTCTTTGACCAGTTGGACACACGGGCGCGAATCCCCATCTGAGGAACAGCTGGAGATCCCTGGGTCTGTGGAGGACCCATGACCTCCAGAGACACTCAGCTGTCCACAGGTCTTCTAATAAATGAGTAGCGTTCAGGAAGTCCACCAAGATCTTTGTCCCAGTCCTGAATCAGAGATCAGAATTTCTCCTGCTGCTGTCTGTGGTCCATCGGGTCCAGTCGGTCCACAGATAAGACGTTCCTTTGGACCTGAAAGACAAAAGGAACAGTTGAGGAACTGACGGTTCTGAGGTCAAAGGGCAGGACTACAGAACAACTGGGTTACGGTTGGCGTGAGGACGACAACGTCAAGGATCTTAGGGTCGACCTGGAGTTTGTTCTCAGGAAAATTCCTCACACTTTTTTTTTTTTATTAATTTTTTATTTGGAAAGGCAAGTTACAATTATTTTGTACAATCCAGCTTCCATCACATTGGAAGTATGAAAAGGAATAACATGAGCCAATCCAGGGTTTTTGTATAATAACAGAAGAGTGAGTGGGGGGGTAGGGGGGTCTGGTCTGAGTTTTCTTATGTTAGGGGAAAAACACAGTCAAGAGCGTAAGTTTGCCATAATCCTGAACCAGAGTACAACACACAGCACAACAGTACTTCCATGTGATAGACATATTTAGTCCACAGGAGTTACTGATTTTACATAGTTTGTCCATTTAGACCAGATCCTGAAGGATGATTCCCTTCGGCCTTGAACAGAAACAGATAACTTCTCCAGAATGTAAATGTCCTGTACAATATTGATCCAGTCCTCAACTGTAGGAGCTTCAGGCTTTAACCATTTTCTAGTGATTGTCTTTTTGCTTGCTGCCAGAAGCACCAACAGCAGTTTTTTATCTTCCAGAGTCCAGTTATCAAATGAAATGCTTCCTAAATATAGGGATTCACATTTACATGGGATTCTTTCAGTAAAGATGTTATTTATGTGGGAACACATTTGTTCCCAAAATACTTTAATCACCGGACAACCCCAGAAGATGTGATGATGATTTGCCCCGTTTGACCCACAGAGTCTCCAACATGCGTCTCTGCTGCCCTGGTGGTTTATCTGAACTGGAGTTACAAAAAAACAAACAGTGTTTTTCCAACATCAGCCTCCATGTATTGGAGCTCCAGGTCATCCAGTGTAATTTGTCCTCACACTTTTTTACACAATTCTGATACTTTATGGAACTTGGGAGTATTTCATAGTTTTCAGAAATACAGAGTTAAATCTTCCATCTGTACTTTGGTGAGACATT
>CAEFZY010048368.1:0-58897 GCA_903066815.1 Brachyrhaphis roseni | reverse complement strand
GGTGTCGCTTGTAAACAGCTCGGCTAACTTCTTCTACCTCTCCGAAGGTAGAATAACACAGGCCTAGAGCGCCCTCTTGTGGTTTAGTGTGAAAATAACATGTGATATGATATAATGACATACGACGCTCCGGAGTATAAGTCGCACCCCCGGCAAAACTATGAAAAAAAACTGTGACTTATAGTCCGGAAAATACGGTAATCTGTTTGTGCTGGAAAACGCTAATTCTATCAAATTAAACAAACTCTCAGTTCTACCAAGTAGAATATCAAAGATTAAGCGGTCAGAGTTAAACTTAAACTTCGTTCACACTACAGCCTGAAGTGATCCAATTCCGATTTATTGTTGAGTCGAATTTCTTTTAGCTGTGGTCGTTCCCTTCCAATTAAATGCGACCTGAAAGTCTCCCGCATGCGCAGTAGAGGGCGCAATAACGCCACACGAAGAGAGCGTTCTCAGTGTTTTGCCAACCGCCATGAAAAACAGAAGTGCTCAGGGTTTGCGGAAGTAACCGTGGATGCTAACGGTGGAGCATAGCTCACTGTCATGAAGTTGTCCGACCGGAACCAGGATATTAACAACTTACTCCTCATTATTGTTCGCCATGGTTGTTGTTTTTCTTCCCGCTGGTGAGTCTCAGGACTCAGAATAGTGACGTTTGTCGAGTATCAGTGACGTTCAGGTCGGACGAATGCGATCTAGCCGTCAGGATTCTGGTCACATTTGGAAATATCGGTATCGGATATCCTGGGTCGCATTCAAAAAAAGTCTGATCTGTATTGTTCAGATTGTCATACAAAGATCACATACAGGTCGCATTAACGCAGAAAATAATTTTTAAAAAAAACGGATTTGGGTCACTTTGGGCTGCAGTGTGAACACAGCCTTACTTAGTTAATATATCTTGTTGAATCTATTTAAGCCTTTATATATATTTTTTAACAGAAGCTGATTGTTTATATTATCTCTTTGAATTGTGGGTTATGTGCTGTGCAGATAGATGTAATCCAGATTATCTCTGTGCCCCGTGTCAGTCATTCACTTTGACTTAAGTGAGATCAAATTGGTGACACAACAAGCTCTCTAGTCGCTTCTCTGCTCCCAAGTGGGACGCTGCAGAGGAAGTTGAAAGTGACAGTTGATAATGTGATGGCTTCCTCCCTCTTTCCCCTCTTTTTGTTTGGCAAAGTGGACCTTATTCCGCTCATACAATATCATTACGCAATAGAGAGGTGTTCATTTTAACTTGCACATATTTAGAATAATGCAAATCGACCCACTGTACTCATGAGCAATGTGGAAACCCAATCGCATGGAGAACTGAGAGGTTTCCCACACAATGTAGTAGTTCCTGTGGATGTGGGTCCTTTGTTTTTTCAGTAACCTAATGAAACCGTAACCATGTCTGGGTGACTTTTCATACCTCTAATACAGATTAGACATGTTTTTTATTGATAGATTGTCAAAAAACAATTGCATTTTAGTTGGAATATTAACAATAGAAGCACAATGATACAGAAAGCATCTAACGTATTCAATTCAGAGCAACTGTTGTTTTTTAGTCTTGGTGAATTGCTGCCTATAACTCCAAAACCAGTATTTTGTACAAGAACAACAAACAAATCTTTCAACTTCCAACTCTGGTCCCCAGTTTTATGTCCGTTGGCTGCAGGAGGCGGCCAACTGACATGGCTGCCTGGTGTTGGTCTCTGCTATAAGAACCTCCTGATCCATCTTTGTTTTTGTTTCTGGAAATATATATTTTTTATTTTGTCAGATTTTGTATATACTCATTACAGCCATTTACTTGCACACTGAGAGGCTTGGTATGTGAATATTGTTTATGTGCATGGCTATTTTTAATTGATTTTCCACTTGTTTTGCTGTAGAACCCCTTGTCCCTTCATAGGGGATGCTTGTCATGATCCACATTTATGTTTATGATCATTACAGTGTCTTATTTTTATGATCTATTCTGTAGAGTTTTTCCATTTTAGCAGATCATTCATTCTTAGTCAGTCTAGATGTGATTGTGACAATATGCTTTCTCTATTGTTTGTTCTCCATTAATGTCTGCTTACACTTTAAGCCTCAGTATAAAACATCTGAGATGTAAAAATGGATTAAGAAGGGAAGGAAAAACTGAAATGGAAATAGTTGAGGAGAAAACAGTGGAAATATAATAAAATAGAGCTATATCAAGTTTTCCTTCTTTATTTAAACTCTCCTAACTGAAATCATAAAATGGTTTAAATCTTCAAATTTGACATATTTGTCTGCTTTTGGTGACCTTTAAACTTCTCCAAACTCCTCCCTACTTTCCGTTTTTTCTAACTTTTCAATCTGTCCCACCACGTCTTCGTGTTCCAGAGGTTCAGTTTCTGATTGGCCTCTGTTTTGTTATTTGATAGCAGTTGTAATTGGTCCTTTGAGATGTTTTTAGCTAAGGTGATCTTTTAGAGCTCCCACAGGCACGTCACAGGAAAGGAGTGGCGCTGCCTTGATTGTTCAGTTGGCCTTTTGTATTCTTTTACTCTTCAGAAAGTGAATGGTGGAAGGGAAGTGGGAAATCAGAGAAATGAAGGAAGGAAAGGAGTATGCGAATGAGGCTCTAATCACAACGCATAAATATTTGCTGTGCTTCTTTGAAAGGCTAAATATAGGCTGTCCTAATAGACGAGGGATTAAAATCACTTAAATAACACGCAAAGAAATTCAAAAGGTTAGTTTGTAATATAGTTCCTTTTATTTTTTACAAGACATACTCCATGTGCTGGTTGACATTATTTTAAGAATCTTTATTACTTTAACTGTAACTGTTAGGTTGACTGTAATAAACACCAGCATAAAGCTGTTAAACTGTTAGCCTAACTATCAGCAGTAGTTAGCTTCAGCAACTATTAGCTTGACTAGCATCTTTTGGTCTGGCTTTGAGTTGATATTATATTGTTGGTTTTTGTATCAGAAAAACAATTAGAATTTTTTTGTGGTAAAAATTATAAATTACGACTGGCAGTACTGTCTGATTTTTATTTATTTATTTATTTACTTTTTTTTGCAATTTTCTCCGCAGATTTTTCAACAAGAACATCAATACATGTCAATAAACTTGAACATATAATGAAATTCAGTTACTATGTGGTAGCTAGTGTTAAAAATAACACTACTTTTAGTAACTGGTCTCCTAGAAAAGCCCAGTACTACAAAAAAGATTATATTTTAAGAGCAGTAGTTGTGTATGTGGGGCATTGATTTCTGTACTATGCAGCCACAGTCAGTTACCTAAAAAGACTGCAAATAAAATCTAAATATTTTCTCTTTTATTGTTTTCACAATGGTACCACAAACTAGACATCATGATTTGAGAGCTTCATCTGATTTTGCAAATTATTGAGGTAGGATGCTGCTAGCCTTGTCTCTGGATTTTGTTCCAAGAAGCCATCTATATATATATCAATGTCCGACTTATCATCAAATCATTGTATACAGTCAGCAAATGCTCTGTACAGTTACTTCAACACAATGAAGTTCTGCTAGCCAGAGAGAAACCAAAACAATAGAGCAGGTACTTGTGACGTTGCACTGGACTATGGCTGCATAATATTGTGAATGCAAGTCAGGTGCATGTAGTGTTGAATTAAATAAATATGTGGAAATGTGGATGTTTACAAGCTGTTTCTGTTATCTGTTTACAAGCTGTTATCTGCATGCAATAGTACAGTTTCGGCAATATTGACCTTTGTTTTCAAAGGTCAGTCTCACAATGCATTAAGCTGTTTCTCACCAGCAGTTCAGTTGAAAATGGATCTCATTTAATCAGACTTATATACCATATTAATATTTTATACTAGCCTATCAAGTCAAATCTGGACTTCTGTAATTGAGTGTAATATGTCTGTTATAAACGACTTCAGGAAGTGTTTCTGAATCACTTCTGTCAAATCAAAACCACTAGACTGACGAGAATGCATTTCGGGTAAAAACAAAGCTGTAGTTTGAGAAAATAATTCTGATTAAATTCTCTTCTTGACACATTCACACATAGCCCACAGCAGAGTTTAACTTACTGTAGGGCACAAGAAAGCCTCAGATTTTATCTCACCTCAGCTGCAGCTGTTTGACTTTCTAGGAAGAACTGTGAAGAAAACAATGTGACTAGGACTAGTTTCTCTAGATATTGCTGGAACAGTAGTTCTTTAATCCTGGAAATGTTCTTCAGGTGATAAAAGGCTGACTTTGTAACTGACTTTATGTGTCTCGGAATGTTCAGATCTGATTTCATCACTACACCCATATTTAGAGCCTGATAAATTTCCAGCTACATCATTCCTCTATAGACTCAAAGATGATAACTTTAGTTTTGTTTCCGTTCAGGTTTTGTTTCAGTTGTGTGTTTGCAACTAGAGTGCGAGTCTAAATGTTGAGTTTGGGGGCGTGGTCAGCGGCCCCTTATTAGCATTAAAGTGACAGAACACCAAAACGGCTCATTCTGAAAAGACTTCAAAATAGACAGAACTGATCAACTAAATCTCATAATCTGAGAATTATGTAATGGATACTTTTGTGTAGCCCATAGACCTATTCTAACTTGTTTTTTAAAAAAAAAAAAAAAAAAAGCATAACAGGTCTCCTTTAATGTAAAGTGAAGTATTATACTTCTTATAATAGTCCATAAACACAAAATGCTGTGAAACTTGAAGTTTTCAATCCCAGGAGAAACGTGTAAGCTGAAGTTCACAGCAGCTCTTTATTCCTGCATTCTTCTTGGGAAGCCCTCAGCGCGCGTTGTTTGTAGCCGTAGTAAACTTGAGTGTGAAGAGATGAATGAAGCTGTGTTTAACACACTGAGCTGAATGGAGCAGCTCCCAGCTAAACATCACACACACACACACACACACACACACACACACCCACACCCACACGTTATCACAAAGCAGACAGCTGGGATATGTTAGGAATGTGATCATGGATGTTCACCACATTTCACTTGCTACACCGTTTTGTTTTTTTTCCTCTACAGTGGTCGATTTGATATTTTTTGTTTCCTTCCTGTGCCACATGTAGTGAGTTTGCATCGACTTTCAAGGGTTTTCCACTGTGGCATACACACCCTGTGTTGCTCAACAGGTCAGGATGTTTCACAAGTTTAGACCTGAATGCAGAGGATTGGTTTGTGTGAATTTTATCACAGGTCTTTGACTGTGTGTGGGTGCGTGTTAAGCGACTGAGATTTCCTTGCCTGCATGTGATGTAAGAGACTCGCAGGGGCCAGAGAGAAAGTTGTAGTCTCATTACTCTCATCTCCAAGGAGTCTCCCTGGCAGTGGCAGAATGAAACCATGGCCTGTGGGAGACGTGAGGAGTGTGTGTGTCCTACAGACCCAAAAGTCGCTTGTTCCCCCAGGAAATAATTTATTCTCCACAGGCCAATCAGAGGTCAACGTTTGAGAGCACTTAATCCAATTGGTGCGTTGCTCCTTGACCTTTATTTGTTCCAGCCAATCCCAGGGGAGCTGGCGGCCTAAGGGCCAGCGAAAAGCTAGAAGAGGAAGGCATGAGTTTCAGCACTTAGAAAATTATGCTGACTGCGACTGCTTGCTACGTATCTTTGAAACAGAAACTTAGACAACCGAGACGAGAGTTTGGCACAGTGATGTTTCAGACCAGTATGGCGCTCTGCAAATGTTGTATTACTGCATTCAGCCAGCTTCGTTCGGATTTTAGGTGCTAGATCAACACTAATTAGTACATTTTGGAATAAAAGCGATGACTGAAAAACTTACCACAATGATATAAACATTTCATATCAGTCAATATTGGTATTTGTCTATCGATAATTGGTGATTAGTTCTTTGTTTTAGATGGATTTCTTTATAACTGGTGGTACAACCTTTCCTGTTCTATCCGATTTTCCTCCCACACTGTTTTTTTTTTCTGTTTTTTTAGGCAGTTATGAGGCAAAGTGGTGGAACCTTAAACTGCTGTTTTGCCAGTTACTCAGCAGGTTGTTGCTAGGTAACCAAACGTTACTCAGCAGGTTGTTGCTAGGTAACCAAACGTTACTCAGCAGGTTGTTGCTAGGTAACTAACCAAAGGGTGAATGAGTCAGTTGGTTCCACCAACCTTGCTAAGCTGGCTTTGAGAAGTTTTAAACCACGAAACCTTTCCTCTGCCTACATCTCCCAGAATGCTGTATGGTTCTGGATTGGAGCTCAATGAATATTCTATAAATTGAATATTCAATCAGACATATTATATATATTGATATTAATCACTTGTCTATTCCGATATGTGTCATTTATTTATCAACTTCCAGCATCATCCACTCTGTTTATACATCCAGAGTTTAATGTTAAAGTGGACTAGTCAAAGTCCAGTCCTAAATCCAAATTATACTTAATAATTAATGTTCAGATGCGTTCTACCAAATCTGAATTGTTTGCACACTAGAACGGGCATATTTTTCACTTTAAGTCCAGAAAAATCTGTTTTTATTAAGTGTTTTTAAAGTGGGGGTTTTAGAAAGGCCTCAGAAAGTTGCAGAGAAAGTGAGAAAAAATGAATTTAATAAGAGTACATTTTTTTAAATACATTTTTTAATATAAAATCTGATATGTTTTTCTATAAACATAAAATCGAAGTTAACATAAATTATTGAGATATCATTTGCTACGCTCATCCAATGTTTCGCCCAGTGTATTTTAAGCCTGACGGGCCACCAGGCTTTACTTGTGACCCCGCCAGTCTAAGCTTTGCTAATTTAGTCAAGTCTTTTTAAAATGTTGGTGTTAGAGTATTGATTTTCAAATCTTTCAATAACACATAATTATCAAGTGATATTTTCAAATTTCCTGTTGACTTTAAACTTTTTTTAACTCAATAACACAACAGGCCGCTGGATGAATGATTACATTAGCACCCAACCACCAGGCTTAGCAAGTTTTTTGGGGGAAACCTTGGCTCATCTTTCTGATGGACTGTCAGTCAAATTTAGCTGCTTTGCTCCTACAGCTAGCATAGCAATTGCAAAATATGCAAGTATTACGTAATTAGGTTTCTGACTAGAAAAAGACAGGAGGAACCGTCCACCAGTCCTGCAAATAACCCTAAGAAATCAGAAGCTATGAGGCTGCATTTATGCTAAACAAATGTAATAATTACTGTTGTAAACGTTTATGTTTCTTTACATATTTTGTAGCATTTTCTTTGGGTTTGCAAATGGGCATCCCTGGCCAGAAGCTAATGTTGTTTGGGTGGCTTTGAAGTATTGATACAGGAATGTGAATGTGCACGCCACAACTTTCAGATCAAACTTGTGTGTATCTTTTCAAAACAACGGAGAGGTTTCTCAAAACATGGAGTAGGAAGCTGTAATTTCTAGAACACCTCAGAATGAGCAGAATGGATGGAAGAAATAAGGAGGTTTGTGGAATGAGTGTGGGTCTAAACAAATATTTACAGAGGACGGAGCATGCATCCTCCCCTGTGTTTATGGTTGGGTTTATGACCGTATCTCCTCCCCAGCCTTCTCATTTTTATCCCATGGTTCTTTTCACAAGGCAGCTGTGTCCCAGTGATTTATGGTGCTCCCAACTCCTTAGCCACGAATCTCAGGGGGAGCATCGACAATATGTTCTAAAAAGAAAATAAAACCTCTGTAGTGTTTTTAGTGGGCTTCTGTCTCTGTGATGTCACACAGCAAGCCAAACACACACATGCACACACATCCACACACACGTCACTGGTTGCGTTTCATGTCTTGAGGAGGTAAAATGTCCATACATGACTGTTATGTCAGTTGGTCAAATACAGTAAATTATTTTATAGTGGAAATAATTTCCATCAATAAGCTTGTAGTTAAGATCATAATTAGTTAATTGTATGACTAAATTATGCTAAGAATGGGCAAAAATATTTGAAATTAGATCAGAGTATTACATCTGTATTTCAAACGATCTTTGTCATATTGTATTTGCAGAAATATGACCGCGTGAGTGCTCTTAGCAGCAATCTATCTTTGAGATATATTTCTCCGGTAACCATGCCAACAAGAATTTAGGCAGTTAGGAGAAAGTGAACGGCTCGCGAACACTCGGAAATGTACTTTACACCTTTTATACGTTAGAAAACGTTCGTCTTTGTAAGTATTTTTGGCTTTTATAAGACATCTATGCACGTATTGTTTGTTCTTTGGTTGATTAAATGTATAGCGGCGCACATAATTTGTGAGTGTAGCATTAAGATATGCGCTTTAGCTAATAATCCATTTTTCTTCCCGTTATATTTCAGCTACAAAAACGTTTTGACTGTGGCATTAAGATGAGTGTTTTAGCCAGTAACCTATTTTTCCCTTGTGTTGTATTTAGTTTCAAACATCTGTAAAATAAATTCAGTTAAGAAAAGCAGCCTTGTGTGGAAACCTTTCATTAGTTGTTCGCTGGATGTCTAACTACATAGTCACGTATTGTGAGGACAGCACAACGATTGTATTGTGATATCAGTAAATATCGGCCATTGTAGCAGTATTAATATGGGATATTGATATCAGCCCAGGTTAAGCGTATTCCTAATAATAAGTCAGATAAATGGGTTTTGATGCAAAAATCTTGCAATCTTTTAATTTCCTGTAGAAAAGATCCAGCATCACTTCTTTTCTTTTTATGTGTTGCAGTCTAAAAAAGGGAAAAAACGGTCAAAATTGTAACCAACAGACATCAAAGGAAACTGGTACGTTTGCAGTTTGATTAGGCTGTTTTTGAAGATGTAGCATCTGGGTAGCATGTGGAACATTGGTAACAGTGGGCGACCAAAATACGGAGACTATTTTTCTCTCTAAGCTGTTGTTGGAGGTTTGAATCCTGGCACCTCTGATGCATCTCTTCCCCCTTTCTTTCTCTGTCCATTTCCTGACTGCATACTGCTAATTTAGGCCTCTAAAGCCACAAGAACATAAAAATGTTTGTGCACCAGGTACTATATTTCTACCAATTTCTACAGATTTACGATTAAGTTTTTTTTCCTGCCTTCTTCAGAGTCAATTATAAGAAAATATCTGCATATTCTGTTGCATCGCTTGCAGTAACATTGCACTTAAATGCTGGTCTGAATTAGGGCTGCAATTAATGCTTAATTATTCTATTGATTATTCTGACGATTAATGAGATTTCTCAGTTTAGCCTTTTTACACAAAATTCTAAATACAATAAAAGATGTAAATAACCAAATAAATCTATGTTTAAGTAGGAAAGTAAACATTTTACTGCCTAAAATTCAATAACATAGCATTCCTTTAGTGTACACTTGATCAATAGTAGCAAAGAATGCAGCTAAGCAACAAAAGAGTCAGTTTTCACTGCTGACTCTATATTGCATTATGTTTCTGTTTCTGATATGATGTAAAGCACTTTGAAATGCCTTGCTGATGAAATGTGCTATACAAATAAAATTTGATTGATTGATTGAAAAAATAAATAAATTCTGTCTACTAATCTTTAAAGAATTTTTTTAAAATGAATGTAGAGCAAAAGGTTTATAGGATTTTTTTTTTTTTTTTTTACAAAATTTGAACTGGGTGAAGCTAAACCTGCCACTTGAGGTGTTGTGGGTAGAACATTTACAGACAAAGAAGGTTGGGTTTTTTTTTTTTTATCTTAAATGAAAACTGTATATATTTTTGTACCATTTTGTCTTAATTATGGCTCTGACCGCATTGTTCTTTCAGTGGATGGCCTTTTTTACAGTCCATATACTCCGATTATTTGATTACTGTACTAGTTAAAAATTATTTCAATAATCTTATAGTCATGATTAATTTGATTGTTGCATTCCTGTTATTAATTTGTTCATTGTAGTCATCTTTTATGTAATATGTTTTAATTTCTGCTTCAGTCTTGTAAGATTTTAGAAATCATTGTTCTCACTTTACCCATGTTCAAGTTTTGAAATAATTTGTCTAGAAACTTTGGGCCAATCCTTGACGATAACTGTCAAAAATGTGTCGTTCTGTTGAATAAATTGGATTCAGCTGCTTTAAAAGCAAACTGTTCACTTTGGGGTCATCATATAAATATAGTTTAATGAAGTGAAAGCAATGCTGATAATTGAGTGCTGCTTTAGTGAATTGGGAAGAAACCACTCCTACTCCCACACCAAAACCAACTTCACTGTTTCCTTTTTTGCCTTTATTGTGCTTCAACCAGGCTTTAAATGCTGTATATATTACTTAAAGACATACGCATTCACCAAATCACTGTTTTTGTGTTGCAGGAGACCGAAATCATCGACATGTGGACAATCTGTGACACAAGAAAAGGAAAGTACGCCAAGTCACCGAAGGTTGGTAACGTGTCCTTGAGTCTGAGTCAGAGAGACAGAGACTGAAATTTTTCCTTCTGCTGTCAGGAACTTTCTCCTCAGGGTATGAATGTGATGTTTAAGTGTTACTGTCAGGGAGAAGTGTGTGTGTATTTCCTCACTGAGCTGATGGTGCTAAGGTGACGGGGTGTTAATGAGGCCGCCGACAGATGGCCCGTCAGACAGGAAGTGATATAACCAGTGACTGTTGGTGGGGAAGTTATTGTGTAATCGGGTTCATGCGGCTGAGCAGCGTTTTTGACCTCATCGACGTCTTCGTGTTACTCAGATGAGTGGATTAATTTGGAAAGAAATTCAAATATTGATTTCTACAATGAATAAAGTAAAAAAAAAAGTTATAATTTTATATTTTTTACCAATAAATTTAGATTACCAAATATTATATAGAGGCGTTTCATTGAATTTTTAGTGGGGCTTGTCAGGTATTCCAACTTATTTAAACTTGGTGAAAGTGAATTTGTATTGGAGGCATTTTTATTTCTATTTGAAGGCATTCATATTCAATTTGACTGACAGTTTCAGTGAGTGGAACAGGTCTATCAACAACATACGTAGTTGTAATCGCCCTTAACAGAAACCATAAATATTTTAGAAAGCCAAACTCCCCCATACATTCAGCTCTCCAGGGAGAGGGCGCCTGTGGGTGCTATGTTAGGCCCACAGGCAACCGATTATGTTGTATTGAAAATCTTTGTTTAACCATAAATATTAGATTGCTAATTTAATTAAATCTCTTGAAAAAGTGAAATTTCCACCTGCTGGGAATAGACAGACGTTATGATGTGTGACTGTGGCAGCAAGGTATTGATTTTACAACTGGAAACTGATTAGCATCTCAAAAGCTCTAATTAAACATAAACTACATCCCCAAATCCTAGAAGAGTTGAAAAGTTTGTTTTATGAATGCAAAACAGAACCAAAGAGCAGTCGGAGAATGAGGAAGTTCAGATCGTTTCCAGTCTCTGCCCGACTTTCTAATCCTACGGCCTGATAGAGATTTAAAGAGAAGCAGCAAAAGCAAATGAGGTGGATTAGCTCTTCAGCTTGTTGGAAAACTGGCTGCTACTGCTGATCCTTTCTGCCCACAGCATCACCATCCACAACAATAGTTTAAAGATACTTGAATGAAATGAGTTACAACATTTAATTCACCTTTAGGGGAAAAAAAGTATTTTTTTATATTGAATATTATATTGAATTTCATTGAAACTCATGTACAGAGAAATAAAAAGAAGTTGCCCTCTTAGATTTCGTCTTTATGAAGGTAGTATACTGACCCAGGGCTACTTTATTTGCTTCAAGAGCTGTAATTAATGGCACCACTGATTGTACCTCAAAATCCGGAATGAGAATGTTTGGCCATCAGTTTATGACGGCAATCAGTTGGATAAAATTTTTTGCACATTTTACAGATTTTTTATTTAACCAGTTAATCTTATTTAAAATAATATTAGAAAAACACAAATAATTCAATGCAATGGCATTTCCTTTAGTGAATGCTTGATTATTTGCAGCAAAGGATGCATCTGCAGCAAAAAAACAACAAAATAACTTTCACATCACTATGTGAAAAGCTAATTTATAATTGGATGATAAAAATGTGTTTAATAGATTTTTTAAATGTATATTTTTTGGCACAGTTTTGTTTTAACTACTGTTTTGTGAATTCTTTCATCAAATGGTTGATCATGTGTAGCAAAGGCTCTGGATGCAAAACATTTTCTAATATCTGCTGTAAAAAGCTTGGATTGGGGATTTACAGCCAGATTTGGATTGTGGTTAAACTCTTTATTAGTTCAGGCTGGAGCCAAGTTTGATTTTGAAAGGTCAGTTTCCGCTGTTGCTCCCAGGTCAGACCAGCACAGGAACAAAACAATGGCGTCCGAGATAAACCAGCATCATTGGGAATAAACCGACTGATGCTTTGATTCAGCCTGAGACATTCAAGACTCATCAGGCCTGGAGGACCACAGGGTCCGTTCAGCGTCTCTCTGTTGTGGAGGAAAAGAGTCAGGGTTAAAAACCCAGTCCCAGTCCCAGTCCTCCACATTCAGCCCAGGAGAACCTGCTGCCATGAGAGAGAGAGAGATGGAGAGAGAGAGATAGCTCATCCCACTGAGAAAACTACAGATTAAATCATCCATCAGTCCATCCATTGATCAGATCATCCATCCATCAGTCCATCTGTCCGTCCATATATCAGTCCATCCATCCATACATATTCTATACATCCATCAGTTCATCCATCTATCTGCCTATCTATCTATCCATTCTGTCATCCTTTTTTTTTGTTCACCTATCAATCCCTATATATTTGCATCCATCCATCCATTCATTCATTCATTCATTCATTCACCCATCCTTCCTCACAGCCCGCTGGTTCCACTTTGTAGCAGAAGTTCACTTTACCTTTGTTCATTTTTTCCTAAGTTCATTTTACCTTTGTATTTATCCATGATAAATACTGGACATATTCAGGTTTATATTTAACTAAGTAATATTTGTGTCCATGCACAGGATTTCCTGCAGCTTCCTGCATGACTGTTTGGGCTTTATGTGGTGCATTTGTTTATTCATTGCCGCTTCATGCTCTGTATGTAAATATTTACCGGTGTACCAAACAGCTATGAGCAAATTCAAGCAGCTTTACTAAGTCATGGAAATGATTCCCCCTTTTTTTTACACTCAAAGGAACTCCTGGGAGTTTAACTTATCTGCACATATCATATTTTCTCGACCACAAGAAAATATGGTTGAGAAATCTTCACATATGACTGTTGAGCAGTGTAGATATTTTTATTTGCTGATAGTTAAAATATATTCAAGATTTTATTCATATATGACTTTACAGCTTTAAAGAGGTTTTATTACATTTGATCAAATAAGTTGAGCCAGATGGCGGACATGCTTTGCAGAGCATTTTATGGTCCTTAATGACACTGTTTTTGATGTACGCCCCCATAACTTTACTGTTTTGATTTGCCTTCATTTGGATACCAAACACACAGTAGTAGTGTAGTTACTGTGGCTGCCAGACATTAAAATGGCCGCCTCAGCAACACTAAATGCAGGTTTAAAAGATCAACAGCATCATTTTAGATCAAGGAGAAACAATCATGCCAATCAGGAAGGAGTGTAATCTTCTCAAAAATACACAACAGTTCAAAATGACAAGTAAAATCATGTTTAGAATATTTTTAAAATAAATTTATATATATAGAAAACTAATTAGGCAGATTGGAGCTCAGGTGCCTCCTGTTTCCACTCCAGAACTTGCTTTACTAAACTCAGCTGATTAGAGAGCCGACACGTTATTTGATGGTGAACAAAAAGAAGAGTTGGGAAAATGATATTTGATCACAAACATTATCATTTATTTTAATTAGTGCTGGGACTCTAAATTTTGTAATCGACTTAAATGTAACTCTGTAATTAATTAATCCTAATTAAATATTTTTTGCCACATATTATCTATTGACAAAATAAGAAAAACATTATTTGCTGCTAAATTATTGAATAAACAGTTGTATGAGCTCAACAATAAAGATATTTATTGTTTCTTTGTATTTAATCTCTTATTTAGGTTTTTCAACCATCAGATTGATATAAAATGATATCCATTCAGCTTTCAGGAACCCCTATTTACTCATGTAACTTCTTAAAAAAAAATATTTCTTTAGGAACATAGACTGTAGACGTGGACATTAGCTTTAGGGACATCTGTAGTACTGCTACATGTTTAGCATTTAGATGCTATTTTAAGCTTGGATAGCTTCATGAGGCTAACTTATGTTAGCACAACTTGAACACAACAACAGTCTTTTCCAGTGTCCCATCAGATCATTTTTTTGAAGAAATATTCAGGCACAGTGGGCCAAGAAAAGCGTCTTTTCGTTTACCTTGATGCCCTGTGCGTCAGATTTACAGATGTACCAGAAACACGCAATTACAAAGGTTCCATTAGCAACTCTTGTATTAAAAAAAACAGTTATCACTTAATCAAAAATCTATATAATCAAAATTAATGCGTTAATCCCGTCCCTAATTTTTATTGAATAAAAGCAAAATTTCACAAATTGGAATATTTAAATTAGCAGGTCAGAAATCAAGTATATCGGTTGGCAGCACCATTGCCTTACAGCAAGAGAGATGCTGGTTGGAATCTCAACTCAGTTTCTGCATGGAGTTTGCATGTTCTCCCTAGTAACAGTTACTAGGTTAACTGAGTACTCTAAATTGTCTTTAAGCATAAGCCTAGCCAACTTTATAATTACTTTTAAAACGGTAAAAAAAAAATGTTTCCCCAAGACTCTGCCGTGATCCGCAGATAGAAACGATGTCTGCGCCATGTTACTTCAGCTGTACATCTCTTTACTGCTGGTCCGGAAGAGCTGAACGTCAAGCGTTATGCTCACATGAAAGTGAGCCAATATTTTGAATAAATGTTCTTTGAAAACCCTTAACAGTCCAGTTAATTCAACTCCCTGACATCAGGAAAAACTGCCACCTGTCACAGGATAAAACCTGAAGTCCAACGGTCCGATTGTGCTGCAATATAGATTTGAATACCTGGCACGCTTCCCTGGTGATATCTTTGCATCTGCCTGTCATTTGTTGTACCTGAAGTACAGGATCGTCAACTCATCCATATCAGCTGTTTTGGTTTGACTGTTCGATTATATGATCTTCATTTTTTAAAAATGACCCAAAAATGGCTTATTTCTTCTAAATCACCTGTAAAGTTACAGCACAAGTGCTCCTAACTCAATTTGAATATAACTAAATAGCTTATTTATTAAATTCAGTAATTCAGTCTTAAAAGTGTAAGATTGTAGTTTGTTTATTATGTAGATTGTGTATTTTAATTATATCTTTCTGTCAATTTAGGTCAATAAAAAATATTTTTAGTATAGAAATATTAGGTTACTAATCATCGGCAGATGGCCATCGACACCTTCTACCCGCTTTGCTAAAGAAATTTCTGTATCAAAGCATATTTATGGAAAGTTTAGTGGAAGAAAAAAGGTGCCAGTCACAGCAGTATTTATAAGATAAGTTTCAGTTTCTTCATTGAATTAGTAGAATAAATGAACATTTTGGTGATTTATATCATCAAAGCTTGCAATCTTGGGATATTACTCCACTCAACCTTCCTCTGTAACGTGAGACATGACTGAGGAAGAGCGATGCTTAATTGTGAGACAGATGCAAGGTACCATAGGGAGTTGGTGGGCTAAAAAAGAGGAAACAGTCATTTAGTTAATTAGTTTAGAAAGCAGAGCCTCATGCATCACATTCTTCCTCTCAGGAGAGACAGACATAGTTTGTGTTTTGTCCTCAGTGTTCAGATTGTTTGGTTCTTTGTTGTTTTAGCGACATTGTGAAAAATGAAACAATTCTGTTGTTTTGTTAGGATCCTAAGTTACGGGAGAAGCTGTCCTATGAAAAAGAGGGGTTTGAATCAAAGCTGCTGACCATCGTCTATGGAGTAGACATGGTGAACGTCTCATTCATGTGTTTGTTGGGTTTGGATGAGAAAACCACACAGGTAATCCTGGAGCTCCGCCTCCCTCTGACACGCGTTAGCTAGTCGTTAGCATTATCTGCCTTCCAGCAGCGATGCAGTCGAGTCACATGCCGTCCACATTTGTGTGTTTGTTTCCAGATTTGGACAGATGAGCTCTTCGACCTGGCGACCAACATACTGTCCAGGAATTCATCGAGGATCAGACACCTTTACAAAGCGTAAGACAAGTTCACAGTGTAGAGAACTGTAGCTGTTGAAGGGCGTCAACAGGAAACAAAATGGAGAACGGAAAAGAGTTTACATGTCCAGGACAGTTCAATCCATCCATCTGTACATCCATCCATCCATCCAGACATGCATACATACGGGCTGAAAAATGGGAGAACTCTGTGAATGTGTGGAATCTGAACAGGAAGTGTTCAGTTTATAGATATTTCCAACTATGCTCTGGTTTGTTTTCAGGTACACTAAACTAAAGCTTCATGGGAATTTGGATGGGAGGATCCCTATGAAGCAGTGAGTAAAAGCCTTTTCTGCTCCCCCTGTAACACACCCTCCTCTACGTTGCCTATTCATGCTCTCTCTTTGTCTTAAAAACATGGAAGTTGCCGTCTGTTTTCTCTTTATTTATAATCTACAGTGCTGTGGCAAGTGTTTGCTCCCTTATAGATTAAGTTTTTTTTGTTTTTTTTCTTTAACTTTTTTTTACCTACTCTATGAAGAAAACTCAGCCAAAAATCCTCCACAGTGAGTTAGAAGATTCATCAGTCCAGGAAGGCATTACTTATGAGGCTATAAGGGTGCAATTACTTTTCCACAACGGGTCATGTTGGTTTGGGAAGCTTTTTTTCCCTTAACATATGAATTCATCTTTTGAAAATTGCTTTTTTGGATTTATAACTTGTGATCTGTAAGACAGCAAACACTTTTTTACCCCAGCGTACGTTAACTTTTAGCTCCAACTTGAACCAAGCCAAACCTAACAGTGAGAGTTTTTGCTTTTCAGCTTTATGAAGATATTTTCTGATAAGAAGAGGGTGGAGACTGCAATGGAGCAGTGTAACCTAAACAACAACAAGGTAAGCAATACAAGCAATAGCTAAGCAAAAGAACTGGCAGTTCTTCTTTTGGTTAATCTTGTGATTGACCAAAAGATATTCATTCAAACAGCAACACTTTCATACAAGGAAATGGAAAAAAATGTATCACTTGATCCATCAACTTAATGATGAATATCTGATTTTTATTATATTTTTACGTTTAGTAACTTCCTCTATCTTTAACTTGCTGCATCACAAGATAAAACTTCCCTCCATTTTTGAAAGAGAGAACTAAGATAAATTCACTGTCATTAAAATAAATTTCCTGTTCCAGGCCTGCTTCTGGTTTAGATGCTAGTATTCAGCTTTCTATGTTTTGAATTTTTCTAACAGAAGGCAACTTTACCTTTCAGATGTCTGGTTACAAACTTTTAAATAGAGTAGATCTAAATTACTTACTAAAAGGTAAGAAAGCTGCCTGCTAAGTTGGAAGCAAGCAGCTTCCAACTTAGGAAGGAAATGGGTAATTTGACTCAAAAATCCACAGATGTCCACGGTATGTAGAAGGACATAGAGAAGCTAGTCAAGCCTCCTTGTGTTTTATGAAGCCTAACTTCCAACAATTTGATGTGTTTCTTCTGAGTGACTGTGACAAGTTGCAAAATAGGGCAGCAGCGGGAAACTTGGGTTCATACAAGCACTGCTGCATCTGGCTGCTGCCAATTAACTCACAGCTGATTGAGCTGCTGATGTTAAACACGTCTTGCTCCTGTTCATCAGCCCTCACAGGTCCAACACGATGAACTGGCAGCACTGGTTCTTTCAAGGCTTCAGAGGAAACTATTAGCAGTTCCCCCTTTCACTCCACCATGACTCATCTAGTTTTTCTCTCTCAAGAAATTCATTTCGCTGGCAGTTCTTCTTGCTTTGACCACCAAAACATCACTCCCAGAAATTAGATTGTCAAATGCAACAGCCATTATTCAATATTTTATTTATTTATTTTTATTGGAGACTTGCAATAAAAGTTGACTCTATGTAAATGTTAAACATGCAGTTGAATGACAATGAAGTCTATGTCAATACAGAGGTTTTTGAAGATATAGACATATATTAGGTTGTGCTGTCGATGCTGCAGAGTAGTTTGCTGTTTTGTCCATCTCCTGACTGATACTTTTGTAGGATGAGATTCTTCTGATCTTATCCTACAAGTTTCCTGGTCTGGACATTGTGACTGTCGCTGAAGTATGTTTATAAGCAAATATCAGGCACATTCTGCTGAGGGAACTTTATTTCCGGTTACTACAGCTACAGGTGTGCACCAAATAAGATCGGATGCTGACATTGACAAAGTTTTAGTTTAAAATTGTGCAGACATATTAATAATTACCTGTATCTTCCTCTGTTACTGTCTGGGGCGAAAGCTGAAAAATGTTTGGAAACTGCTCCTCCACAGTGGTTCCACTCCTTACAGTATCACAGTTTTACAGATTTTGAGATGAAGCCAGGTCTCTTAAGTGTCGAATATTCACTGTAGTCTGTACTAAAACTCTTTTTAAAGTCACAAGACTTGTTCTTCTTGATGAAGTCTGGAAACATGGCCGACAGAGCTGTATGTTTATCTCTTTCCTCTGGTGCCACCTGTTGGTGAAAAGTGTGGTGGAACCATCGTCATCACTAACTCTAAACACATTGTTACAAATTGCCACATTTCTCTCAAACAACTCCTTTGAAGGAATAAAACCTGTTTAGAGAACACTAGTTATATAATACAAATTGAAAGAAAAATTATTTTGGGAAATTGAGGTGATTTGTGATAATATATATAAAAAAGCCCTGATACATTATAATTATGTTTAGAAACAAACAGCTAAAACCAGATAGAATTTCTCTCTTTCTATTTTAAGAGACTTAGGGTTAACAAAATTATCTGTATTTGATAAATAACCAGATAATGAGAACTAGGAGTTGACATACAATTAGATTATTATGCCTTTAAATAATTTGGGACAGGCCAGAAAACCTCATGGATTTGTACGCTTCCTCGTAGGTTCAGCATCTGAGTTGATAAGTCACTCCCTCCCTTTTTTCTGGCATTTAGTAAATTGAATAAATTTTGGCCATTCTAAGGGACGTAAAACATAAATGTCTGATTTAGTGTCAGACAGGGAGGGGAAAATGGTTCTGCCTGTGCAGTGTATGTACATTTTTGGTTTCAGCTGGAAATAGGTAGATGTTGTTTATAATCTTCCAATCCTCTGTCTTAATCTCTCTGCAGTCTGAAAGTATAAAAACCGAGGATTTGACGTGGGAGGTTTTTCTAAAGTTCCTCGACAACTTGTGTATCCAACCCGAACTGCAGAGCATCTTTGAGGAATGGTATTTGTACCTTTAATTTTTCCCTTTTTTAACCTAATCGCTGAGATTTTTGGGGTCGCTCCTCAGTGATACAGTTTTGTCTCTCGCTTAGTGGTGCTCGGAGGAAACCGTTCATCTCTCTCGACCAGTTCCTGGAATTCCTCAACGACAAGCAGCGGGACTCCAGGCTGAACGAGGTGCTGTACCCCCCCCTGAAACGAGACCAGGTCCGACAGGTGATGGAGAAATTTGAGAGCAACCTCAGCCAGCTGGAGAGAGGTTAGCAGCTCAGATTTCTTTTCTTGATCTGGTTAAATACTCTTATGAAGCAACAATAGCCATTTAAAGAATAGTTCTGGGGACTTACTACAAATTCTGGCCCAAATTTGTGGCCTTTGGAGTGATTTTATTTTATGCCACCCAACTGCAATTGAAGAATGATACAAATTTGACCTGTCTGTCACAGGTGCAGATGCAAACTTTTTATTTTTAATCAGGGTAAAAATTATTACAAACAGAATTTTCTTACAATACGAAATGTGAAGTACAACACAAACATTTCCTAACCAAGCTTTTATAATGACCAGAAATCAAATCATTCTTCAGCCTTTGTTGGACTTCTGTGTTTGAAATTTGTTTTGTCTAATTGTAAATGTTTTGAATTATAAAAAATACACCTGGTCTGTCTGTCTTTCTGTTGCAGACCAGCTCAGTTTGCAGGGTTTCAGTCGATTCCTCAGCAGTGAGGAAAACAATAGCTTACCTCTAGAAAACCTTGACCTCTTTGATGACATGACCCTTCCGCTGTCTCACTA
Organism: Brachyrhaphis roseni; assembly: GCA_903066815.1. Lineage (NCBI taxonomy): Eukaryota > Metazoa > Chordata > Actinopteri > Cyprinodontiformes > Poeciliidae > Brachyrhaphis > Brachyrhaphis roseni. Next base: position 38,784 of record CAEFZY010048368.1, on the reverse strand, counting down.
CTTTATAAACTCCTCTCACAACACATACCTCACAGGTAAAATGCTCTCCAGATGAATCTGCATCTTTACCTTTAGTGGTTTATTTAACTGAAAAGATTCAATGTGCTTATTTAAAACTGTAAAGCTGTAATCAAATCACCAGTGGTTCAGTTTGAACATATAGCTGTGTGTGTCTGCCTGCCGCCAGTGGGTCAGCTGACGGGCGCGTCATCGGTGGAGATGTACAGGCAGGTGCTGCTCACTGGCTGCCGCTGCATTGAGCTGGACTGCTGGAAGGGCAAACCACCAGACGAGGAGCCCTACATCACCCACGGGTTCACCATGACCACTGAGATCTCATTTAAGGTTACGCACCCGTCTTATCAGCCTCTTATCCAGCTCTTTCAACATTTATTCAAATTCAGTTCAAATTCAAAAATGCTTTATTGATCTCAAGTGGAAATTAAATGTTGTCGTAACTCATAACATCCAAGTATCTCCAAAGAGTCTTTGTCGACGGTGATGCTGTGGGAAGGAAGGATCTCCTGTAGCAGTCAGTCTTGCAGCATTTCTGAAAAGGCCTCTGAATGAAGATTCTTTCTGTGTGACAGTCTCACTGTTCTATTTCTGTGCAGGAAAGACAATATTCCCCAGAATGTGTAAATTTGTCAGTTTTAAACTGGACATATGCTTTTCAATCATTCAGTGTTGCATGTAAATCATTTGCTAATGGTCTATATAAAGTACAGCTGCAATACTTTGAATTCCTTGTTATTGTACCTCTATAGACCCCTTGTTTACGCCTGTTCTGAGGCGCGTTTTAGAGCAACTCCTCTTATTTTAAATTTGAATGAGACATTTCACATCCCACCTCTTTTCACAAAGCGTTCCGCCCCGCCTTTTTTGGGCATTTTTGTAGTTCAATAGCAGCGGTATAATTTTCTACTGGCAGAGAAACTTTTTATTCCAAAGTTTATTAAAGATATCAAAAACAGAAGACTTGTCCATCCAACCTCACATGTTGAAACCAGAGTCTGACCCAGAGCAATAGTGTTACTGTATTAATGCTTCTGCAATATGAGCGAAGCAAACAAAGCCTTGACATAAGGAAGCAGTTAGCTAACATGAGCATCAAGAACGTCACTGAATGCATTTGGGTCATGTGTTCGTCAAGACAAAAACCAACCCAGACAGAAGCAGAAATGTGGCAATAAAACGTTTATTTATTTATTTTTCAGATGTATTTTGATCTGAGATTTTCATATTTTAAATGTCTCTGTCATCGCCTGCAGGAGGTGATTGAAGCGATAGCAGAGACCGCTTTCAAGGCTTCCCCTTACCCTCTCATCCTGTCTTTTGAAAACCACGTTGACTCGTAAGTCTAGTTAAAACTTTGTCACAGGGTGTCTCCATGTGGCTCTTGTGTGAACTCTATGCTAGCATATTAGCTATTAAACATGGCCACTGATGCTTGAATGTAGGGCTACAGTTTCTAATAAGTTTCTGTCATTTCAGACCTAAGCAGCAGGCCAAGATGGCAGAGTACTGCAGGACGATTTTTGGAGACGCCCTGCTCATTGATCCACTGGATAAATATCCGGTAGACTCAAATCTATATTCTCTGTGCTATCCAACCTCAATCATCTGATAGATCCCTTGTGATACTTCTATCTGCTTAATCTCACCTACGACCCCACAGTGGGGGAGGGGAGACGGGGGAGCTTTCCTAAATTAACAGTAATTTGGGGGGTAATTTCAGCAAATTGTATCATATACAAACATGAATATAAACGTTTCATCACAGGCAGAAATCCATACAAAACAAAACAAGTGAGAATATTACATTTTAACATGACTGTTAATATGTGAATGTGGGGATCATTCAGTTAATGTACAAGTGTTTCCCCATTAATTTTACAAGTTAAACCTGCCTGTTCACCAGCAAAATAAAATACTTCTTTCATTTCTGTTCTGCAAAATCCAAGAACAGTTTCGACAATTCTGATAGCTTTAGCTTCAGTTCTAAACACCGAGTTTGGCTCAGAGTCTGAAGTTTGTGTCTTACATCTGATAAAATTAAAAGATGCCTTCTTTTTTTTTATTGCTAATCTGGTATCAGTCCTGTTTCATTTTGGCTCAAATATTACCATTTATCATCTGTATGGCTTTTAGCTGGAACAAGATGTCCCTCTTCCTTCACCACAAGAACTGATGGGAAAGATCCTGATCAAAAACAAGAAGAAGCCTCACCTTGAGAAGACAACCGTACGGCGCAAAGATCCCGTCCCGACCCAGCCGTCACCCTCCCATGGTAGGGATGCAGACAGTCACAAGGGTGAACCATAAAATGTCACTTCTAAAATAACTGTATCCAAGAAGAATAATAAAAAGTTGTGTGGAGGGAACAAGAGCAACCAAAATGGATGAACAAGCAATAGAACCTAAATGGGTTAGATTTTGAGTTGATTTGGTTTATCGGAGTGTCATGCACCACAGTATTGTGCCCAACCTACATAAACTACAAATGGCTCCTTGGAGACGAAGTTAATAAACTCAGGGTGATTTAAAACATTTTGCAAACACAAATGGCTGCTGTTTTTGCAGATTCCCCCCTCGCAGACACAGAGGGACAGAAGATCCTGTCCAACGGCGAGCAAAAGCAGGCTGAGAAAACGGCCAAAGATCTTGGGCAACGTAAGTCGCTCGGTATTCTCAAACAGAGTTGAATGAATTTGACCGGTCCACATATGTATGTTTTTTTTTTTTTTTTCTTCTGGATATATTTATCCTGTTCTGGCAGAAGGAGAAAGTGAGGAGGAGGAGGAGAATGAGCCGCTGCCAGAGGGGAAAAAGGCCGCCAGTGAAGAGGTATCAGAGACGGTTGAATGGCCCTTTGATGGTCTCTTTGGGCAGCTTGCTGATGGATTACTGCTATCTTCTCCTCTCAGGGTACAGCCCAGAACGAAGTGTCCGCCACTGAGGAGATGTCCAATCTCGTCAACTACATCCAGCCGGTTAAATTCAAGGGCTTTGACAATGCATTGAGTAAGTGTGTGTTTGCCGATGATGAGATGGCTGGGGACTGTGGCAAAAAGATATCTTTGAGCGCTTTTGAGTGATCATCAAAAAAAAATTTCATTTTCCTTTACCAGTTCCTAATATTTATCCTAACCACCTTCTGTTTAACCAGGGAGGAGAAGGCACTATGAGATGTCTTCATTTGTGGAAACCAAAGCTATAGAAATCCTGAAAACCTTCCCCTTTGAGTGTCTTACGTATCCTTAAATGCTTGAAGCAGAGCTTGTGTGCTAATCTCTCTGCCAGTATTTCTCAAATTCCAGAAAATGGATATACAGGTTCCAAATCTGTATTCCTCCAAGCAGAGACAGCATCCATACTGTTAAGTTGTTGGTTGGTGTTGGTTTTAGGATCAGTATTTGATTTCTGGACAAACAAAAGTCTGATCCCTTATTTGCAGACTCTACATTTTCACTTAGATTATATAAAGAACTGACATCGTAAGTGGTACCGCTGATATACCAACCAACTGATCCACCTTCTTTGTTTAAACCTGAACTAGGTTTGGCTCTTACATCGGCCTGGACACCATCAGAAACTGAACTTTGAGTCTTGCAGCTTCCAGCATGTAATAAATTGAATCTGGAGATGTTGCGCCTCCCTGTATCTGTTCAGCATGTTGATCCTTGACAGGACTTTTCCAGGTATAATAAGAAGCAGCTGAGCCGGATCTACCCCAAAGGAACGAGGGTAGACAGCTCCAACTACATGCCTCAGCTCTTCTGGAACATCGGATGCCAGATGGTGGCACTGAACTTTCAGACTCTTGGTAAGCACTGTTAATTCAACCTTGTTTCTTTGGATTTGTCTGTGTTGTTCTCTAAAGCGCCTTTCACATTCACTGGCAGCTCTGGTAAAGATCTGTAAAACACTCTGACATAGATTCCCTTACTCACCTGTCAAAGGAATAGGTAAAATGTTTAAAGCAACTAGAGGTGTGACAATCAGGAGGCCCCAATTATCATGATGACTCCTAACATAATCTTAGGAAATATTCCTGTCGTGTTTGGGGAGTTGAGAGCGATCCAGTCTGCTCAGAAGGCACAGAATAACTGGTGGCGTGATCGGGAATTCGCCAGTCTAAAACCTGAGATATTCAACATGTTGGATTGCCTTGGTCCGATATCGCAGCGTGTCGTGTGCCCTGAAAACAAGCGAGTAAACGCAGCCAGTTGAATGTGATGTTTGGCCAATCAGAGAGCGCGATGGAGGGGCATCCAAAATACACTGAAGACAACTGCCGTTTAAAAATAGTCCATAAACTCTCACCATTGCTTCTTCCCAGTCGGCCATGTTTGTTTAATCTAAACTCACATTTGGTCTAGGGAAGTTTTGTGAGATTTTCTGAACGTTGTTGAGTTAAATCTGTCCATGTCTGGTGAGTTGTTTTATGACTGAACACAAAACACTGTACAACCAAACTTGTTAAACATGAAACTTTTTTATCATCATGTGGGGTCTGTCAGGTTTTGAAAATCAGCCCGACCATTTTAAAATCTTGCCATGTGAACAAGGCTTGACGATAGTTTTTCTGTTTTTCAACAAGAGAAAAAAAGCAATTCTTAAAGTGTAATTTTTATTCTACTGAATTAATGTACTAAGCCTAAATGTTGGGGATTTCTAAATTTCTCAGTGTGAAGTCGGGTTGTTGCAATAAAATAATTTATTTTGAGCCTTTTACCCTTTTTAACTGTGCCAAAAACACAGAGGGCTGAATTAGGAAACACTTTCATGTCAGTCTTCACAGAAATCTTCTCCCTTTTGTAAATTTTGTCAAATGTTTTTTGTTCTCTCTCAGACCTCCCTATGCAGCTGAACATGGGCGTATTTGAGTATAATGGCCACAGCGGCTACCTGCTGAAGCCAGAGATCATGACGAGGGGGGACAAACAGTTTGACCCCTATACGGAAGAAATAGTGGATGGGATTGTTGCCAATACAGTCACAGTTCGGGTACGAACCACGCTGTTGGTGTTTTTTATTGTCTTATTAAAGCAGCCTGCATCATCGTGCTATAACTGTGTGTTACTGCCCCTCCATCAGATAATCTCAGGTCAGTTCCTGACAGATAAAAAGGTTGGTGTATATGTGGAGGTCGACCTGTTTGGACTTCCACGAGATACAAAGAGAAGGTGCAAAACCAAAACCTCCAATGGGAACTCCATGGACCCCGTGTGGGAAGATGAGAGCTTTGTCTTCTACAAGGTTGCTCACAAAGCAAACTTTATGTGTTATAACTTTTTCTGACATTTCGTCTTCTGTCATACATCCTTTTTTAAACTCGTGTGCTGGTTCCAATACATCCCAGGTGATTCTCCCCTCACTGGCCTCTCTAAGAATATCTGCATTTGAAGAAAACGGCAGGTTCATCGGACACCGAATTCTCCCAGTGTCTTCCCTCAAACGTGGTGAGCTTTCTGATATTTATGTGATCTGAAAGCAAAGTACTACTAAATTACAATATATGTCCTCAGGAATGTTTTATCTATCATTAATAGGTGTCCATTTGTTTTGTATGTCTTCCTTTTAGGCTACCGCTACATCAACCTGAGGACTGAGTTTAACCAGCCACTATTAATGGCCTCTCTGCTGGTTTACACTGAAGCTAAAGACTATGTCCCTAATCAACACATGGGTAAATTTGCCAAATTAATTTCACTACTAAGGAAAACTACCTGCCATTTAAAATAAATGATCATCCTTTAATTGGTATGATATGATCATCTTTAAATCAACAAGAAGTAACAGGACAAGTAACTTCCGCTGTCCAATACAAGTACAATAGGAAAAAACGGCTGCTAAGAATTTCCTGTGTTTCATTCTTTTTTTTATTTTCCTCTTATAAAGGAGTTTTAATTTATTTCTTTGCCAAATTAGCGACTGTTCACAGAAGCTAATCTCCACTTTTAGCTAGCAACATTTTTAGGTCTGCTTTTTATGTAGCTAGTGTCTCTTTATTCTATTTATTGAAATAAATGAGTTTAAATAAAGGCTTTGATATATTTGAAATCCATATATTCATATTTTTTTCTAGCAAAGAAATAATCTTGCAGTTGCCACCATTGCTGTACTTGGTTAGCGCTGATTAGCAGCTTGCCTGTCTCTCATGTTGTTAGCATATTTGCTGTTTTATTTAACTTCCTTATTAATAAAACACTTAACATTTACATTTTATACCGCACAGTTATTTTTAAAATACCTTTTAATTTTCAATCTGTTATGTATGGCTCTCTAATGAACAATTAACTGAGAAACGCCATAATCTCATAAAGTTAAGCTTATCTGCCTCTGGTGTTTCTGTCTGTACTCAGAGTACATCGAGGCCCTGACCAACCCCATTAAGCACATCAACCAGTTGGACGCAAGAGAAATGCAGCTTGCTGCTCTCTTGGAGGAAGCTGAGGTAAGACAAAAATACTCTTTACTTTGTGAAGAAGTTAGTGACCATGTCTTTGGTGTTCTTTATCTTTTGTCCATTGTAATCTGTTTTAATATATGAAATGTTTACTTTTGGAAAACAGTCTGAAGACGACTCCAGTGAGTCGCAGGATATTCCAGATTCACTCCCTTCCCCTGAGCCACCGCTTCCCAACAGTCCTTTTGAAGAGACTCCTGACTGGCTTCCTCCACCAGGTAGGAGCATCCACAAATTCACTGAGTGTCGGCACTGGAGCGACGGTTTATTTAAAAGCTTATAGACAGTCCTGTGCCAACTAGAAACTGCTTAAACCAGACCTGCAGATCAGCAGGGTTTTTTAATGTTACATTAGCCACCAGATGCAACACTGGCTTAGTGGAGAGAACTGCAGAGAAGAGCTGTAATGTGTGCTAAGCTGATGTTCATAAATGTGCCAGAATCATGAAGGCCAAGGAACACATTGTCACACAGGTCAGGGAGAAAATTGTGACGACATTTAAAGAAGAGTTAGGTTATAAACCGAGATCTCAACCTCTGACAAGATCTCCAGCTCAGCTCAATACCCCGAATATAGAAATAGTACAGCGTAACTGCAAACATTCCAAGACATCGTTGTCCTCCCAAGCCGACATACCAGGGCAAGGAGAGCATTGATCAGACGAACAACCAGGATTACCATGGTGACTCTGAAAGGACTGCAGATATCTATAGGCTCCAATAACAGAAAAAAGTCCTTAGATCTGTTGCCAATAGCTTTTTGATGAAAAGTCGCTAAGTTGTCAACAGTGCTTCTCTCGTCCTGACCACAATCTGGGGATGATTAATTTGTCCATCATCTGTTGCACATGAGCTGTGAGTGTTTTCTCTGCCTCCTGTTGTAGTGCAAAGTCCTACGGAGGAGGATTTCATAGTATCCATAGTCACAGGTAAGATCCTCACAACACATTAATTCCACTCTGAAACGAATGAAGTCGTCTTGTTTGACCCACAGCCATCAGGGTTGAAATAAGCTGGACTTAAAATGATATTTATATTTCAGATGTCCCAAGTTTGTCTCTGGAGGAACTGAAGCAGCATAAGAATCTCACCAAGCTGAAAAAGAAACAAATTAAAGACTTCAATGAGCTGCGAAAGAAAAACCAAAAGAAGGTAAATGCAAAAAGCTTTATTTGGATGTGAGAATGTTTAATGGGGATCCATTGTGCAAAATTCAGATTTTGCACATTTTTATGCTTCCATTTGACTCTCTACAGCTTCTAAAAAAAAAAGACAGCTTAAAAAAAACACCCAGCCGTTTTTTTGGCAATATGTTAATGTTTTTTTGGTGTCTGGAAAATGAGCGGTTTCAAAAATTTCCTGAATGTCGAGTCACAACTGAAGGACACTACACTGTTACCTAGCAACCCAAGAAGAGCTCCAGCATGTTTGGTCAGCTGCATGCATTGTACAATGGCTGCTGGAAAAGACAAGCGTTTTGTTGTTGACTTCCCAGAAACCACTTTCTGCATTCTTTTTGGTTGTGCAGGAGGCTCAACTTCTGCTTCTCAAAGATGTACAGATATATAACTACATCCTTTTTGCAGCCGTTTTCATGTGCGAGTGTAAATGTTGAGTTGGGGAGTAGCTTATCTGGATTTCAAGTGACAAGTGGCCCTAAAACAGCTCATTCTGAAAGGAGCTCAAAACAAGCAGAAGTGACCAAACTAAAATTTCATCATCTAGGAATGATTTTGTACAAAAAATGTCAAACGTGTTGTATAGTTCATAGAGCTATCCTAACTCGTTCAAGAAAGCAGGCTAGCATACAAATACTTCCTTGCGCTCCAGAAAGTATTTGGTTTTTCATTGTTTCCCCCCTGTCCCTAGATTCAGACTGAAAGTCAAAAGAAGCGCACCACCATTGAGAAAAACTTCAAGCGTAGCATCAAGAAAGGGTGAGTAAAGCCTGAAGGATGGAAGAGGGATGAAACGGGTGAAAGAAGGCAGCGATGTTAAGATGAAAATAAAAGATGAACTGAAAGGTGCTGAACTGGTGTTCCTCTGTGCTCCAGTGATTCCCAGGACAAGATTGGAGACCTGGAGAAGCAGAAGGCCCAGCTCTGGGAGTATAACATGCAGGAGCTGCTGGAACTGCGACAGGGCCTTTATATGCAGGAAAAACAGATGCAACTGGACCACCTGAACGAGGTAACAACACTTTAACACAAAGCTGAATACACCAATTGCTCTAAGAAGTTGACCTTGGAGTAGGGGATATGATCCTTGTTCATGATAATCATTGGAACTTCCTCCTTCTCTCTCTGCTCTCCCGATTCTGTGTGCTAACAACACTTGTTTAATAAAAAAATGAGCTTTTTCTTATTCAAATTTTTACACATTTCAGAAATAAACTCTCTAAATTCTACAAAGTACAGTTTGGTCCAAAATGCTTCACCTGTGTTACTGAAAAACCTGCTGCTGTGTTTTCTCAGGAGCGCGAGAAGCTAAAACTGATGGTGACTGAATATCAAGACCTTCACACCAAGAAGCTCACAGACATTTGCAGCAAGTAAGAGCAACAGCCAACACTGTTTTCCAGGATTCATTTTGCTCCTGGTTGGAATTTCTCCATATTCTTAACTCTCAGCTGTGTCTCTTAATTCAGGTTTATTTGGTTATTTTTCTATGTATACAGTTCATCTGTGACTGTCTCTGCAGGGAGAAGAAGGAGACCCAAAAGATCCTGGAAAGGAAGCGAATACAGGGACTTTTAGAAGCAAAGAAGAAAGATCCTGACTTGTATAAAAACATTTAATTTCCTTTTACCTGCTTATCTATCTGAGATAAAAGTGCTTAATTTATTTTTTAGATCCAGGTTTCTGTTGTCTTTCATTGCTCTCTTTGACCGTTGTTATGTTTTATCCTTGTTCTTATTTCTCTCTCTCTAGGAAATTGTCTGATTTCAACAAGAAACACATAAACGATTGTGTGGAGATTTTTCGCAAGGTAATCCAACTCATGTACATCACTGAAGCTCCTAGCAAGTTTAAAGTGACTTCTCTTACAACCCAGTTTTCTGTTCTGGGCTTCATCTGGGGCTAATTGGTCTGGAGCGGCAACTTTAGGGACTTTCATGAGCTTTTCTTTGTGATTTTATGCTATTTTTCGTCCTGGTTTTACCTAAAATCTCCACTTGCTCCTCACCAGCTTGAGAAGTTGCAAAGCATGAGAAAAGAGAAGTTCTTACTGAAGCATCTGGAAATGACGCAACAGATGGAAAGTCTGCTTACACAGGTGAGTGTGGACAAAACTAATCATTACAAGAAAGAGAAATGCTTTAATCTAAAGTAAAGTAATTCTTTACTTTAGATTAAAGTAAATCTCTGGTCCTACTATGCTGCATGTTTGGCTGCTACACGTCTGATTTAAATGAATTGGCATCCTAAAACATGGTATGCTGAGGTTTGCCAGAGCCGTTGTGTTTTTATCATTTAAAGCACTTTAAACCACCTTGTTGCTGAAATGTCTTATAGAAATAAACCTGAATTTGACTTAAAATGTCTCTTCAAACTAATGCTTCATGTGGTTGAAAGAAGTCAAAGCACTGATGTCCAATTTTCTTGTTAGCTCGCGCAAAATCAGAGTATCAGCAGCAGCAGCATTTAGTGACAAGGTAGTTATTGATTAATTTAATGGTAATATCTTTTTATATCGGTTCTCTAAGGACTCAGTTGTTTTACATGAGCACAACAATATGAAACAAGACAGAAACAAACAGAAAACCCACAAATGTTGGGTACACAAAGAAAAGATGTGAAGATGTAAATTGTAAAAATGCCTTGTATTATCTCAGAACCTTTATACTTACAAACAACATTTTAACCTCCCTGTGTTTGTCTTTGTTCTCCTGAGCAGCTTGAGTCGCAGCTGAATGAAAAACTGGAGGAGGAGTACAGTCAGCTGCCGAGAGAGATCAGTCAGCACCTTCCTTCGGACCAACAAAACAAAGGCGCCTGTATGGGCTCCCCGTTATCGGCTCTGTCCAATCACAGCAGCCCCACCTCCGGCACGCCCTCCAACTGCTCCACGTCCTGGTTCCCGAGATCGCTGGACAAAAGCATGGACAATAATCAGGGCTCCCTTTATGACTCCACATCCTCCTCCACAACTCCTGCCCCGTCGGAGTCAGAGCTTTCTTTCAACTAGACTTTTACATTTTACAGAGAGAGAAAAAGACAGGGGTCTAAAGTGATCATGTGTGGGGTAGAAATGATTATGGATTGTCTACTAATTTTATTCTTTGTTTTGAAAGAAATCACTGTCTTGTCCTTGTCTACAGAGCTGTATTTTTTATTTCGCTGTTTTTGACAAATTTGTTATTGAAATCTTCATTAGCGTCATAATCAAACTTTTTTTTACACATTTAAAACAATGTTCTTGTTGATTTAGGCGTCTCTTTTAATTTTTGTGTTCCTCCGTCTTGCAGCCAGTCAGATTTGCTGCTTCATGGCGGCCCAGGGAAGCTGAAACTTTGTTTCAAACATCTTTAACCTCTTTTTTTATACACATATTTTTTTGGAAAGCTTTAAATTGTGTTGAACAAAGCAGCATCTGACATTTTACTGTTTCAGATATGATCACAATGGACAGTTTTTAGACCCAAATATGTAAAAAAATATTCAAGCTAAAATTAAGGGATTTTCTTTTTTAAAGGTTTTAAATCTGAAAATTTGAACTGTAATAGCGGAAGCTGACCACTAGATGGTGATAGAGGCTTACCGTCTTCCTTCCTGTGGAAACATTCAGCACTCCATGACCATCTTCACCACAATCTGCAGCCTAATTGATCGTCTTTCTGTTCTGGGGTTTCTGTTTTTATCTTTCCTCTGAATGGAAATATCTTTAATTTGAATGTTTTTTATCTCCTGTGTGTGCTATGGCAGCCTGGGGAGGACAAAATTAAATTAGCAGGACTACTGTGGAATAAGCTGCACTTTGACATCTTAATGTAACTGAGACTCTGTTTCCATGTTGTTGTTGTTTTAAGGCTGATTTAACTCTAATTCCATAACCTCGATGCTTTAAAGCTGACATAAGAAAAGTTTTATGTAGATTTTATTTCTCCTAAATGTTCCCCTAATTTACTGTGGTGCACAAAGTTAATGGTACGTTGGATCTGCATCTACCAAAGTTTCCAGTTTTTCTGTATAATTTTTTGTGAGTATTTCCTGTTTGTCCTCTATGACTGGTGAAATGATGGTACTATGTATAGATGATCTGTGTATATGTGTAGCTGTACATGAGTTTTACTACTGACTACTAATGCTGGTGGTTGACGGCGGTTAAATTGGGGTGAGGGAAGAACCAAAACGAGTCTAATTTTATTTGTTTGGCTTTATTTTTTTAATATTTAGGGAATCCTGTTTGCTTTTTATGAGCACTGGCTGCCTTTGTTTCTTCATGACCCCTATAATTACATATCTGATTGAGCTGATTGTTGGCATGGATTCTTTGGAGGAATGGGTTTGCATGGACCCTGCGTGACGCGTTCATCCAGCGGTTCTGACATATCCACACAGCTGCTAAACTTCCAGGTGTTTGAGGCTTAAAACACTGAGACTGTTATAAATCAGTTTTCTACCATTAATGTCACTGGAATCCTAACCAAATCAACGGAAAATCAAATGAATCGGTTATCTAAAAACAATGGTTTGTTTTAATTTAATTATAAAATTACACTATTGTAGCTTTTTCAGACGACCACATCGACTTTTTAAATCTTCTTTTTCATTGAGTGAAGCCTTTTCTTTTGTTGACTTGAATGCAGGATTGGACTTGATGTAAAGTTGAAGATACTAATCAATCATCTCCATCTTGAAGATTTTCAGTCAAGACTTACTAGTACTTGGATCTGGTCAATTCCCTTCACTTTGGCTAAAATCAGAACCGTTTGAAGTGATGTAAGCCCACAGCCTGCTGCAGCCACCACCCTGCTTCATTGTAATTGGTGACATGAATTTGTTTCTTTGCAAAACAAACATTTTAGAGCTGTTTATGATTGGATATACCTGGATATTTTGTTCACAAGAAAACAGATCTGTTTCTCAACTCTTATGTGCAAAAATATGAAGATTGCATGAGTTCATGTGAAATTACTGCAGCTCCTCTAACAGATTTGTTAAATTTTTAGTTGATTTATACAAGATGAAGGTGGGAAACATTATTGTCTCAATGTTTTCAAGTCCTAAACACTGGAATTGTAACAAGAATTCAACAAGGAATTGAACTGTTTACGTTCAGGGTTTTATGTTTTTCTGTACAATTCTAGTTTGCTCCCTTTTTTACCTGTCATAGCAGCTTTCACCTGCAGGGGTCAGTGTTTTCTTTGACTGAAACCTCTTGAGCTTTACAGATGAACAGATGATTGTCAAAGCGCTCTGCGCTAACACAAAGCGACTCTGGACTCAAGCGTGACTGTCAGCAGTCTAAACCAAAAATCTCAACGCATTCCTCTCAGTCCGTTCGGAAAGGGAGCGTAGTTTAAAGTCATCTGTCTGTCTTTGGTTCCGACAGGATTATCAGGTACTCGCTGTGGTTAAAAAGCACTTTTGGATGTTTGTGAAACATGTTCCCAAGATGCTGGTTTCGTTGCAGCCACCTTGCAGTTACACCTGCTCTTTGTGCAAAGTATCTGTAGCCTCCTGAATACATTTTAAAGAACTGAGGTGGTTTGTTTTCTATTTGCACTTTGAACTTGGGTTTTATTTGGTACCATTTTGTCTCAGAATGCAAAGAAAAGTCATTGATTCACAGGCACATTAATTTTGAACCATTTCTTACTTTACTTTAGGAACCTAAAGAGGTGCATGCATTGGTAAATGTCTCATTGCTGGGGATTTTTACTGCAGTTATGGACCGTATTCTGATCAGTGGTGATTCCAACCAATTAAGATTCAAGCCAACATCTTAAACTTACTCCACCAATTCTGATTCAAAGGTTTACCAAGAAACACCCAAATGAAACGACCATCAGGTACATATTTCAAATAATCCAACCTGCTAATCTGCATTTTAGACTCTGTCTTTACGATTGAGTATAAATTTGTTTAAAGATTGTATTATATAAAAGTGCAAAAAAATAACTTTACCTGCACCTTTAATAGACCAACAGGACGCTACATTGTGAGGCTTGGAGAGAAAATGTTCTATGTCAGGAGTGTCAGACTCATTTTCGTTTTGAGCCAAATCAAGATCATGAATGCTCTTAAAGGGCCAGTCGTGCCAGAATGTATTGATTAAACCTGTTCACAAACTGTTAAAATATCAATGAATTCTTAAAATTAAATAATATTGACCATCTTTTCAGTCCCTCCAGGATTTTGTGATTCTTTTTGTGATTTTTTGCAATAAAAATCAAAGTGTTTGTGGTACTAATTTGGACATATTTGCGATATTTGCACTTATTTATGTCGGTTAATGCGACTTTTTATTACTCGCCGTATAGGTCATGATCTATAATCTGACATCAACTTAGGTTGAGGCAGCTGCTTAGTACAAGAAAGCTTTTGCAATAAAATACCAATTAAGTATTAGGGCAAAAAAAAGTGGGAATTTGTTGATTTTGCATGAATTTCCACAATAATTCTCAAGAAACTGGAGGGACTGCGTTGATTTGATTGATTACATAATATTTAAGCACAACTAGTGTTTAATCTAGAATCTAAAGGGTCACATAAAAAGCTACGACGGGCCGGATCTGGCCCACGGGCCTCCAGTTTGACACGTGTTCTGTATCAATGATTTCTTTGTGATTTAATGTAAAACTGCATTAACTGCTGTTCTGTGTCAATAAGGTTGTAGAATGAAATTAACCCTTTGCATGGATTTGCGTAGGTTTGTCGTCTGGGCATTATATCAGTAACATCAACAGTAACGATGTTACCGTCGTCAAAATCACATCAGAGCTTCATGAGTCGGACATTTTCCTCTCGTGACATCATCATTCCAACGTTTGTATGATTTTCATGATGGTTACTCTCGCTGATCTCAGAGTGTCACTTGTTTTGATTTTTCAGCATTCAAGTCATAGCAGGTTTACTAGTTTGCTTCAAAGTTATTGATTATTGATCCTGGAGGTGAAAATTTGTGCAACTTCTAAACTTCACTGAAAGCCAGGGAATTTCTTATTTTCAGACATGATGGGAATTTAAATAAACTGTAGAAAAATGGACTGCAGTAACACCTGGCAGTATCTTTACCATGGTGTTTATGGCACAATTATTAGACTGGATTAGTGTATTGAGAACAATATTTATTCACAAAGATTTTTTAATGCAGTTAACTCTGCTTAAAATTACATTTGGATTTAAATGAAATGTGCCACATATGTCCTATGAATGGTGGAAGTGGAGGCAATGTTACCAAGGCCACTCAGGCTGCGTTCACACTGCAGCCCAAAGTGACCCAATGCGACCTGCATCTGATCTTTTCAATGACAAGCGGGAGGAAAAACAATCATGATGGACAATAATGAGGATTAAGTTGTTAATGTGCTGGGTCCGATCGGACGACAATTAGCATCCATGTTTACTAATGCAAATACTGAGCGCTGCTTCTTTATGGGGGTTGGCAAAACACTGATCTCTCTCTACTGCGCATGCGGGACACTTTCAGTTGACTGGAGAACACATACAGGTTGAATATATTTGGAAGTGAACGACCACGGCAAAAAAAAAAAAAAAAAATCTGATGTGACAAATCAGAATTGGGTCACTTCAGGCTGCAGTGCGTAACTGGTGCTATTTTCTGCTGAAAGATTTGCTTATTTAACCTGTTTGTTGGTTCCAAATTAATTTTGATTGATATAAAAAGTGCCATACTGCTTATCACACTTTTATATAGCACTAAAAGTTGCTACATTACAGCCATAAGTGGGTGAAACCCTAAACTACTTTTTCTGGAAGAGCTAGTTAGCAACAGGTTACTGCTAACAAGCACAAGGACAGAAATCTGGCCCTATTTATGGGTACAAGTTTATGTTGCCAAATCTAGTTAGAAACAGGACATTAGTCAAATTGCACTTTAGTATGACTGCTAGGAAGCAACACATTAGCTCTAAAATTAGCAGTGATGCTAAATATCAGGCCTATTCATTCATATAAGCTTGTACTGCTTGAGCTAGTTTGCAAGCTAGTGCTAATTAGCAATTTCACTACAATCTAGCCTTAAGTGTAAGTCTGTGGTGCTGCTGCTGATTAGCAATTGTCCAGTCCTATTTTATGTTATCACTACAACCAGCATTAATCGTAAGAGCACGTTTGTGGTGAACTACAAATCAACTAACTATTAAGAGCTTTGTGATGTTTGAGCACCTTGTGTTAACTACAAACAGGCTAGTGCTATTTAACAGATTTAATCAGTGGCCTAATCCTGATTAAATCTGTCTCTACAAGCTGGTGTCAGTCAGGATGATATGGACAAGGTTAAAAAAACTGCCAAAAATGCTTAAAGAAGGTCAATTTTTTAGCACTATGTTGGCTACTTTGTTCACCAACTATATAAATAGATTGGGAAGCTTATTTAATGTCTGTGTTGCAATGAGCATGGCACCATTAACTGTTTGGTTTATCAGGTTTGGTTCAGAAGTAAATTTCACATTTTTGATGAGGTCATTTGTTGATGGCTCTAAAATAAACAGAACCGTTCCCTCATACGGCTGTAGTCGCTGTTTTTGCTCTGTTTAGTCTGCAGTGTGGCCCGGTCCATGTTCTGCTGCTGTTCGTTCTCCTTTTCCGTCACTACAAACCAGCTGGATTGTTTTTAAGCCACAGACATTAACTTCCTCTCTGTCTTATTTACGTTGTAAACTACCATTTAGAACATCAAACTTACAGGATAATGCAGCAGACATTACGGCGCTCGGCACCAAGCAGAAGTCTTTCCTCTTATTAGACATTTGGTGGCGGGTCTCCCTCGGGCCAACCCTCAGGCCTCTGGCTGACATCTTTCCCCCTCTGTTCTTCCTCTCTCTGCCTTTCTGTCGCATTTCTTTGCCTCCAGTTTCACCCAGTAATGAGACCATATTTTACTCCTGCACTGGTTAAATTAATTAAGAGCAGCAGTAGAGTGTGTTCGCTTCAGATGTCATGCGAAATACATGAGACGAGATGTGGGTTCAGTTTTTCTGTGGTGTAAATGACTGTCAGATATAAAGGGAATGCTATACGTCGATCCGGATGTGATATTTTATTGTTCCTTTCTAATTAATGTAAAGTATATGAGTGAACCTTTAGTAATAAACTTGTAACTTTATGCAAATCATTTGCTGTTTTCAGTTGTTCTTTGTTTATGGTAGCTGAAAAGGGCTTAGAAATGTATATTTTTCTGTCACTTTTCTCCTATCATTTCTAATAAACACAAGTAAATGGCATACAATCAATTTTAATTAAACTCTTCAGTTGCTCTTCTAGCCTATTTATGTATTTATTTATGCATTCAGGGGAAAATCTGACTATATTCCTGATGGAGCAAAATGCATCAAATTATGAAAGACCAGAGCTCTAGTCTTATGTTGTATGATTATTCCTCAGACTTTTACTAATAGAAAAAAATTGTTTATTTTGAAACCTTGCCCTCTTATTTCCGATTTTATAAGGTTTGGTTCCAAAATAGTTGCATACAACTTTTCTAAAACTTTGTTTAAATGGACTTGTCGTTAAAGATATTTTAATCCTTTTCATTTTATATTAAAAATGAAATCCTTTTTGAAGACCTATTTGGAAATATTGATTATTGTAACTTATTACCGTTAAAGATTTATTTTAAATTATTTCAGTTTTGCTTTCAAACCCTTAACTGTCCTTTCATTTTATTTTATTTCACCAGCTAACAAACCTTATTTCAGCTTGTTAAATACATTTATACCACATTACTTTTGGTTTCTGAATGGTAAGTCATCAACAAAACACTTGCCTTTTCCAGCAGCCATTGTAAAACTAGCTGACAAAATGTGCTGGAACTCTTGGGTTGCTAGGTAACGAGCTGGGGTTGCTAGGTAACGGCGCAGTGCCTGCTGATTTGAGACGTTACAGTCTGGAGGTTTTTGAAACGGCTTGCTTTCCAGACACCATAAAACATGAACGTACTGCCAAATAACAGCTCGGTGTTGTTTTTAAGCGTTTTGGCTGATTCTAAAAGCAGTAGAAACCCAAATGGAAGTAAAAAAACCCCCCTGCAAAATCTGAATCTTGCACAACATGTTCCATTTAACACATTGATGTATTGAAAAGCCATACATTAAAGACATTTATGTGGATGGCAGGTAAACCTGAGACCAAAATTGAAGACAGAAATATCTAACAAATCTGAAAGTCGTTGCCATTATTGGGTTGTTTTCTTTCAGCCAACAACGTTCAGCCTTTGCTAAATCTTCCTGTCAGACTGAGATGACAGATAAAACCACAGCCTTTACGTTTCATTTCATGTAGAGTGATAAAAGCCTCTTTTGTTTCCTGTCTCCCTCTGCAATAAGCAGGCAGCTTGTTTGGGTGAATACTAATAAGAAATTGTTTGTACAACTACAAAGCCAATTAACCGACTAAGAAGTGTCAAAAGCATTTAGGCATGAAGGCAGAAACTCGGGGCCCCCGAGAGACGAGGCTCTCGGCGTAGCGAGTCGCTTTCTGTCTGCTTTATCCCACAGGATGAATTTGTTCCAGCACCAACTCCTTCCCTCGTTCTGGTAGACGTTTCTTTCCCCGTGTTTTCTTTCTTCTCATACACTTTAAATCCGTTCTTAAGAGTTTTATTCCAGCCTTCCTG
The DNA here is from genome assembly GCA_903066815.1 of Brachyrhaphis roseni. NCBI lineage: Eukaryota > Metazoa > Chordata > Actinopteri > Cyprinodontiformes > Poeciliidae > Brachyrhaphis > Brachyrhaphis roseni. Next base: position 20,510 of record CAEFZY010048368.1, on the reverse strand, counting down.
TTTCCCTCAGGTCTGTGGTGTTTACGCTGCGTCCCGTTCTCCTCCAGCAGAGGATGCAGACTTGTCTCAGGGTGGTGGTCACCGCCGGATCGCTGGGAGAATAACAGCTGCCACTCTGCTGTTGGGAAGCTGACGGAGAAGAACAGAGACAGGAGGGAGACGCAGGAGCTCAAACACCTGGAAACCCCAAACTTTGCCTGCTATCTGCCCTAATTGGATCAGTTTTAGTTAGTGAATTGAAAACACAACCTTATGTGGCGTCACTGGGTCTGTAGCCCCTCTGAAATATTCAGAAGCCCCCTAAATGATTTGGTAGTTTTTTTGTTATTATTGTTTCTTTATTTGTTGTCATTTTACAAATAACTGCCGACAAATTCAATATAATGTGGCCAGAATATGAGTTTAAATAATCACATTTTTAATTCAAATATGATTGCATGTATATGTAACAGGGTTTTATTTCAGTAATATTATAAGTTTGTCCAAATGTGTTTATTTATTCTTTGAATTTATTTTGTTTAGTCAGGTTGTTTCTCCAGACATTTATTGGTGTTTTAAGTTCTGTTGGCAGTTGGTGGTTACCATAGCAACCTGTAACTGACAGCTCCTCCCCCTTTTTGCTGTTGCCGTTGGTAACCGATATTAGAATCAGCTCTGTGTTTTCTTTACAGGTATAATTTAAAATATATTTTGGACAAATTTGATAATATACAGTGTTTTATGAGTAACTTTGCTTTATTTTGTGTTTGTTTTTAAATGTTATTGTTAATGTTGTCCATTTTAGCGAGGTTTAATAGCACATGTAAATGTTAGCTGCTGCTAACTGCTTATTGGGAGCTACTGCTTTGTAGTTTGATTATTATTTGTTATATTTTGTTTAATGTATAGGGGAAGAAGCTGCTGGACTGGTGTTAACCACCAACTTGATTTTCTTTTTTCTTAGAATAAATACAGTGAACTTGAATGTGTCTGTCATGAAGTTCTTAACATACTGGACCCGAGACGAAGACAGAAGGGTCACACCTGTACAGCTCTGGAAAACAAATTAAGAGACTGCAAAATGATCAGTTTCTCTGATTTTACTTTTTATAGGTGTATGTTTGAGTAAAATGAACATTGTTCTTTTATTCTATGAACTACTGACAACATGTCTCCAAAATTCCCAGCAAAATGTTAGTTTTTATTTGCATAAAATCAGAAATGGACAAAATAATGAAAAAGGTGCAGTGCTTTATAACCTCAAGTAATAATGCAAAGAAAACAAGTTCATAGAATAAAATTTATTCAAGATAAATGAAAAATTAGGTGGAATCACCCTTTAGCCATTTCCCGTTTTCGGAAGCCAACTTCAGCTTCGTTTTTTGTCGAGAAAATCTGACCCAAAGTGCCTGAGAGCAGAACCGTAAATCACGGTTGAGGTGTTTATTGGTCAGCAGTGCAGCACGGTGGTTTCACCGGTTTGGTCCCAGGTGTCTTTCAGTGTTTGCATGCATGAGTTTGCAAACTTTCAGCAACCTTTCCCTGCAGCATGCGGCACAAATATTCTAATGTTTCTCAGGTAGAATATAAAATTCTGTATGAAATGCTTAGTTGATAATTACTGCTACACGTTTTGTCAGGTTGCAGACCAGAAATTGGAGACTGAGCTAATCTCAGATTTGCTAATTCGTCTTACCACCAGATATTTACATAAAATCAACAAAGAGACAATTATTTTATTTCTTCAATGCTTAAATTAAATATAAAGCTTTTCCTGCTTTAGGCCTCTTACTAAAATTATTTTTCTATTTGCTAAACGCAGAGATTTGAGAGAAACCCTTTATATCGGCCAATATATTTGTACCACTATATAAAAAGAGTCCACATGGAGTTTTACTTTCAATTTTTATTAATGTTCAATCAACATAAAGTAGCAAAAAAACAAAACCTCATGATTTTGTTTACATGTCAGCTTGTTGGCTTGAGATTGACTAGGTTGGCCAATGATAACTGTGGGTGGACATGGTTTCCAAGCTACTGGTCCAAGATCAGGTTATTCTAAAAACAAGCTGTGATGGATTGGACTTATCCATGTTCAGATAGGTGGAACAGTGGGAAAATTGATCGAGGTAATGTTGGCAAAAAAAATGGGCGGCTGTAGCAACCGGAAGTCCAGCGGAGCTGCAATAAAAATCGACGTTAGCTTGTAAACATGGTTCTGTACCAGCCATGTTCAGCCTGAGCTAACGGAGGCTAATGTTAGCGAAGCTAGCGATGACGCAGTGAGCAAACAGAATGAGATAATGGCGCCACGTAGAGCAGCAACGGCAAGGCCTCATACAGGAAGAAAGCTTCCTGGAGGAAATTATACCCGAAGGGATTTAGGTTTTTCAGAAACTGTGAGGAAAAGAGGACTTTCTCCACAACTGAAAATGATTAAAAAAAAAAACCCGAACTCATAATGACAGAAGAGGCTTTCTGCTGGCTCCTTGATGCCCGTGGGTCTAAGTTGGACTTTAAGGACTTGATTATACAACTTTGCAAGAAAACAGACGAGAAAGAGCAACTTCTAAAGGTAAGAGCTATTGTGTTTGTGTAAATTAATATTAGCTGTTGTGATCGTGCGACCAGATCATTTTGTTTATTTGATATGCTGCGTTGAATATTGAATCATTATGGTGGGACGCTTAGAGTTAGTTGAAGATCAGTAATTGGTTTTTGTGTTCTGGTTATATTATTTCAGCAAATTGGGTGATTTTTATTGTCATAATCTTGAGGTTTGGGATGATTTAATTCATTATGTGATTTGTGAGTGAGATGGCAGTACTTGGTTTTCTATAATTGAAAGGAGCCTGTTTGTTTGTTGGGTGTCAATAACTTTAGTCAAAACAAATTTATTTGTACAGCACATTGCGTGTACAACACAATTTACAGAAAAATGTAAGGAGTGTGAACACTTTTTCACTTCCTTTGGAGTGAGTGGGTGCTATGGTTGTGAGAGGGGCCTGTCAGCTTCAGGATCCGGGGCCCATTGGATTACTTATCTGGTCCTGTATGTAACATGTCTGGTAAATATTTTTTCATTAAATATTCCATCTAAACATTTTTGTAAGTACTTGTTTGTGTAATTTATCAAAAATGTCAATTGGTTAATGTTGATGTAAAATATAGTTATGTTGGGATAAAATTATGGCATAAGTTGACTGGAAGTTTAATTATTCTTGATGTTTTACCACCAAAGGAAAAGACCCAGACATGCTTTTAACATTTGAGAGTCATATTTTATTTCACTTTTAAGAAAAAAAAGAAAGAAAAGTTTGGTCTTTGTAAACATCTATATCATTGTTCATATCTTGTCATTTTCAGCATTTAAAAATACTTTACTCTTTACTACAACATCTCCAACTTCAACACTGTAGTCAGAATGAGCGTGATTCATGCATCGACACACCCAGGGAGGGAGAAATATGAATGAACCCACACATCCACACACATACAAACACAAAACAAAAGGATAACAGCACATTTATTATATTATTTTACTAAGCTAAGTTGGTGTTTTTCTCTCTGAGAGGCTTTTCTCTTACAATCAGAAACAACATAAAACAAAAAATAAATGTAACAAAACAATAGGATCCTAAAATGAACAACACAGAAAAAAAAACTTGAAATACCAAAAACTCATAAAGCACTTTGTGACTCCATAAACATGACTGCATGAGTATATAGTGACAAAAATATAAATACTTGGAAAGGAGGAGTGGGTAAAGGAGAAAATAATCCAATAAAATGTAAAAATGTTGATGCTTTTTTATAGATATCTCAAACCACAAAAATGACAGTAATTCTTTGAATTTGTTCAGCATCACTTGTACAGCTTTTAGATATAAAATATTCAAATATAAATTCACTTGATTTGCCTTAAATAGAATTTTAATGATCAAGAAATATGACATAGGAAAACTAATGATGATTAAAAGAATAAATATAGAAAGGTGTCTAATACAACAAAGAATAAATAGATGTCCAACCAATATCCCTGTAAAATTAATCTTTTAAACATACGTCACTCCAATGTTCGTCATCAAGAGGTGGTACTTTTAGCTTTTTTTATGGTTAAACAACCAATCTAATAACAGAATTCAGAGTAATAAGCATTTAAACAGACATAACAAAAATAAATAAATCTAAAAAAAACTGATGAAGTGAGGTAAATTTTCTCAATTAAAACATTTTTTATATATTTGTGTAGAATTAAGAATGTAATGTTGCTTTGCTTGGTCACTTCTGGATTCTTAATATTCCGGAAATAATTTTTTATGGAAATATGCAAACTCCGGAAAAAGGCAATGTAATCATAACAGCAGCTTCCTTCGTTAACCATCCAGGTTTTTCCATATGAACATTCTGTAGTACAGTCATCTCACCTCCAACCTGATTTAATACATTCCTCTCATGACACACAAACACAGAGCTCATTAGGCGTTCAGATACATGGTGGACTGCAAATACAATGTGAAGCCTGAATATAGATTTCCCAGTTAGAAATGGACAATATTGCCCCCAGAAGTCAGTCATTCTGGTTTCCAAATCCAACATGGCTGCTTTACGCATAAAAACCGCCAATGAATACTTAAAGACGATACTCCTTTGGATAACTTCCTTTTTTTCCTTCTAGAAAAGAAACAAAGGATTACAAACTATGTACACTGGACAAGTGGAGAGCTATTGTTTCTTTCTACAAAAATCTTGGCTTAAATGTATTGTAAATGAATAACATTCCCTTCTAATATTCACTTTTTTGTTGAGCCTAAGTGTTAGCAGACAGACGAAGTGGTGCCATCGCTGTTTTTAGAGTGCCTTGTAAATAATAATAAAAAAAAGGTCATTGATACTAAATTACACAAGTTATAACTTAGGTTAGTAAGACAAGTAATTTTCAGAACAAAAGTTATAGATTTAAAAAGTTGTGGCCACCTGGAACAGTCGTATAGATCCAACTAGTTAGATGTAGGCTGGCATAAAATTGTCATGGTATAATAGTTTGAAAAAAATATGAGGGTTTAGTATTATTTACACAAAAAATAAAAAGTCAAATGTATAACTATATTTATTTATATCTATTTTCTGTCATTTTTGTTCTTTTTGCTGGTAGTCTTGGCCAAAAATAGAAAAAAAATCCTTTACTACAATTATTAGTCGCTTTTTGAACAACATTTGAATGAGACAAAGATAACCAGAGTAAACACAAAACATCCCCCAGAATATACAGCCAGTCTTATGTTCAAAAGTAATTTCAGTCACAATTTCAGTTGTAGGTCAAAAGATGTCAAGAACCAAAACGATTCATGAACTAATGTGAAATGAAGTAATTTGAGTCATCAACCACGGTTACAAGGGACATTTCTAAAACTTTGAGTGAACCACAGTCTCCCAGTGATGGTTGAAGCTCCTTCAGTTTCCAGAAAACTACTGATTTCTGGTTTTGCTATACAAGATGCTTCCAAACAGCTGAATTTTTCTGTTTTCAAAGCAAAGGGAGAGTTTTGTAGCCTTCTTTAAGTCGGCTGACTGGCAGTGTGCAGCAACCTGTGGACATGGAGAGGCTACCATTCCTTTTCTCAGTACCCTTTATAGTTGAACACTCCTGTTACACCGGCACTTTTTCTGGCATCTCATTACAATGCCAGAAAACTTTTAACCATATTAATGCATCAATTTTGTAAACTGTTTCTCTGATTGTTTCAGTTTTTTAAACAAATTTCAGCGTTTTCTTTGGCGATTTGATGTTTTAGCTGTCTGCATATGGTCTATGTGTGACGGTGTTTTATGAATGTACTTAAACACGACGACGGCGACCGTCAGCCAGTCAGGGAACGAAGAGACGGCGACCTAAGTGTAAAATAAAAACCGACACTTCCAACCCACCTGCCAAGATCTATTCTCAGTTTTGAATGACAGCCAGATTTATTACAAATCTAATATTACTTGGCAGGTGCACACATATACAGATAATCCAATTTATAACCTCTTTTTTGTCCCCTCACCCCCTGTGGGTCAGGCTGGCATTCGGATTCATCAATCTCGTGTTTGGGATGTTTGCCAAAGACACAGGAAAAGTCCTGGTAAGGAGATTACAACACCAGCTCGCACAGACAAAAACCTCCAACACACACGTATGCTTCATAGAGAGAATAACTGAATGAGAAGTGACACGGTAATGTTCGATAGAGGAACAGAAAACACGGATAATGAAAGAGAACGACAACACGGAGCTAGAGTCCCGGCGGTCGCTAAGCAACAGGCAGAAGGACAGAAATATTGTTACATTTCTGCACTTTCCAACATGCAGCTGTCCTCCAGCGAAGATTACTAACCTTTAAAGAGCCAGGCTTTCTAATTCAGCCTGCTTGTTTACCCCGTGGCGTCAGCAGCATTATTATCCTGCTGCCTGCTCTTTCTTTAACTGGTTACAGAAGCTTAAGTCATTGAGAAAAAGAGTCTGGCCAGACTGCTGGCCTAGCAGCCAATCAGCAACTCATGTTTTAAAAACACAAACAAGCTAACAAGCAGTGCTACAAACAAGACTGAAGACCGGGCAGGCCAGGACCTTTTTGGGGCCCTAAACAGGTTTTTATTTGAAGCTGGTCAACACCAGATGATTATATTCTTCCTAAGCCACTCTGTAATATATGTACTAGCATTAGCATCATTTGTAACTAGCTTACATTGTGCCGGTGTTATTCTGGCTATTGATTTTAACCTTACAGGAGTAACAAACTAAAACAAAATAGTTAGATTTTGAAATGCAGAGTGGTATTTAAGTGTGCCACATCATTTTAACTCTTTGAAAATAACACACTAAACAATTGTCATATCTTATATTTCCCCAGTCGTGGCAACACCAGGAAGAGATTAATCTATTATTTGTATAGCTATAAAAATAATATAGAAATCGTTTTCCATGTGTAGTAGCATTTAGTTTGTATAATTCAATGTTATTTTCAATATACATACATTATCATGCTAGCTTTGTGCTCTTGGGAGCCCCCTGGTGGTCTGGGGGTCCCTAGCAGCCTCTTTACTTACAAATGGCATAATAAAAACATGATAAATAAAAATATAAACAGGAATTAGACTGTGGAGGTCAGTGGTGTCAAATTTGTCATCATTTGTACCAAATTGCCTGGCCAAAAATACCCATTTCTAAAACCTAAATATCAAAATATATATATAACATGCTCAATAATAAACTAAGTCTGCAATATTTTATTAAACAAATAAAATAATCAGATGTATACATTATTGTAGGTCCTAGATTTCAAAAGGGTTTTCATATTTTGCCTATTAGAAGAAAGGCATCAAATTTGCATATTCTTTTGGGCTCGTTTGGAAAAAATAGAAGATTCAATTTATTCTCATTAATAAGAAAATGATTTGTGTCACTTTGAAAACATTGCTCAATTCAGCCAAGTTAAACAAATGAGTGAAAATCAGATTTGGGTTCCAGTCTGCTAGAGTAAACGTTACTGGATAGATGTGTTCTTGTCAATTGTCAAATTAAAGAGTGGTTATTATTAAAAGTTGAATACTTTTGCCAAATGTTTTCCATTGTAGCATAATTTAAATTTGTCAGTAATAGCGTTTACTTAATTAGAAATTACGAAGGGGAAAATTTGAATTCTTCGTTTGCTGTTCACAAATTTAATCCTGGGGCAGCAAAAGGTCCTTATGGCACACGTTGGACACCCTGATGTCGGCTAAATGCCCTGAATGTAACTGCTGGGGGCAAAATCTTTACACTGTTCACACTTGGACATCTTGTCTCTTTTCTTTTGTCACTCAGTTATTTCACTCTGCTAAAATTATCCTCCCCAGTCTACCTCAGATTGAACTGGGATTTACTGGAAGTGAAGGATACCATCGATGTTTCTAGAAAGCAATAACATTCCTGACAACTAAAATTGTACCTGCTGTTTCTGAGACAAAAACAACAATATTTTTTGTTTTCCTGATCAACTCAAAATATAGTTTCTGAAAGAAGATGATAAAGACTGTCCAACAAAACAAATGTTAGGTTTTCTGGAGTATTTCACAGGTTGTAGAAAATATGTTATCTGGTAAGAAAATAATTGGTTTTACAGACAATTAACTGATGCAGCAACATTTTCCTCTGTGTCTGAGCCAAATGAGGCAGATAATTTTTCACTGCTGATGCCTAACCTCTCTTACAACCACTATATGCGTCGCCTTAACTTGAAATTACGCAGTTCCTCTTATTCTATTCCGACTTTTAACATAGGAAGAATTTGCTGTGTTTCAGCCTTCATTGCTGCCAAAAAATGGTTAAATTAAAGGAAATGGGTTGTTATACATGCAGTTATAGTTGCTGAACGTTGTTCTTGCTGGTTTTTTCAAGGTTTTGCTGGTTCTCATCAGCGTTGCAAACCTGTTTCAGGTGGGTTCAAAGTTTATTTCCTTGAATTAACCATTAACCCTTAATGCACTGTATTCAGATACACTACAGTCTACAGGCAGCCTGGTCCTCAGTTGGGAGGAAAGAAGCTTGATTTCTGCATTTGTTTTCTTTCTGTAACGTGGTTTAACAAAGGGAATGAATTTATTAATAATCGACGTCGACCAGCCATATGCCGTCCCATCTGTCCAGTTCCAGACACGCTTCTGGGCAAGAGACGATCTAAAATCTGCGCTTCAACACTTTTTTTTCCCAGACAGACGTGGATGTCGGAACAGTTAATTTGACATGAAATGTGGCTTAAAACAATTTCACAAAAGCAAAACAAACAGATTCACCCATAAAAACACAGCAGATCACTTTGCACATTTAATTGTAGTGTTGTACTCACCACAGCTGCCAGCACATTGGGGAGTTTAAAAAGTAAATCTGCACAGTTTAAAAAGGTTGTGTTAGTGATTTGTAACAATTTGTTATAGTTTGATACAAAGAAACGCCCCATGATGCAGAACAGACACGTGATTCTTCAGCTGCCTTGTATTTTTCCCTTGAACTTTCTCAAACTTGTTCCTACAAAGATTGAGGCTTCACATAAATAAAATACCAGTCATGTCCCGAACACATCAATACAGGTTTCTGATAATATCATGTACAAATAGAAACACTGGTTATGGTCGTAGTTTGGATTTTTGTACACCATTTCCTTCACAGTTGTTGACACGATCACAGTCAGTACGATCCTTCATTCTGATTGGTCCTTCAGGTGTACGGAAGTCCCCTATTGGCTATTGTTTGATTTGTTGTTTTTCAAAGTGTAAACATTTTACGTAACAATGTGTAGCGCTTAGTACTTTTTTACATCCTCATCAGCTCGGTTTGCATTTCACTCTGCGTTTCTTCACATCTTGACATCTTTCTTGTCGCTCTGTTTTTGTATATTTGTTGTTGTTTTTACAATTCCACGATAACAACATCAACACGTGACGCCATTGAAAAGAGTAGAAAATGTGTTTTGGGAAGAGGAAAAGGGGACATGGGAGAAGTTTAAAAAGAGGGTTTGATGGTGGCAACTTGTCACAACGTCGAGGTTTTTTTTTTTTTTTTTTTGGACACGAGGATGGGGAACATAAGGCAGGCAGGACAGGAAGGTTTGTATAATGAATTTTTGCACAGTGCATCCTTAAATAAGAGGAAGAAGAGGGTTAATTTATCGTCTCGCCGGCAAGTTTTAGTGCAGGATCTCCTGAGGGCCCCGTCAGTTTGAGTGTATTGAGAGGAAAAAGGCGATAAAAGTTAGAAGTCAAGGTGGAGTTCAAGGGTTATGATCCACTGTTCCTCTATAGCAGAGCCTTTCAAAAGTATTCATACCTCGTGAACTTTTTTACATTTTGTCGCACTACAACTGTAAACTTCAGTGGGATTTTACAAAATAATAGAAAAGATGAACTAGAAGAATACATGGATTTAAAATCTATTGCACACTAAAATCTGAAATCATGCTATGCACATTACCCCATTTACTCGAATACCCTGTAAATAAATAAATACGTCAGTCCAATTCCCTTCAGAAGTTACTCAATCAGTGACTAGTGTGATTTAACTTCTATATAAAACTTAACTTTTAGTGGGTCTACTGCATATAATCTAAATAAAAAGTGTTAAAGTTTGTGGTTGTAATGTGAGAAAATGTAAAAATAATTTCAATGGGTATTCCTTTTTCATGGAGGCGTAACGACAGAGGAAAGGCTGTCGAGGTTTCCTGCAGCTCAGTTTATCTCCTCTAACCTTTTTCTCCGTCATTTTTCATTTGGCTGCTGCAAGACGTGCTCTTCTCTCTGGTTTTGTTGTTGACTTTTGTAGCTTTATCGCTGACCTTCGTCCTTCCTCTCAGCTCTGCTTTTTTCTTCAAAGCTCAGCTGATTATCTTCTCTGCAGCTGGTTTGGCTTTATAGTGAAACAACAGCAGTCCTCTGATGATAATACTGTTTCAAGGTTTTCCTTGATACACTGGAGGGCCTTTATGGTTCAAAGAGCTTCTTTCAAAGATGAGAATAATTAGTCTCAACATTGTTGGGGGAGCTGTTGGTTCTCATGAGGGTGTACACTCATTTTATTTAGGGAAAAAAACATAATTGAGTGACATGAAATCCATTTTCAGATAAAGTTTTAAGGTTTCCCACCTCCTCCACACCAGTTAGGTCTCTTTCTAAAAAGCTTGTATATGGCAGTAGGCCTCCATCGAAGCCAGCAGGATGTAAATTAGCCACAGAGAGACGAACATCAGCGACGTAAGCAACTTGCAAGTCCGCGGCCCGCCCAGCTCGCCTCCGGCCACCGTGGGTCGCCGGCGATAGAGAAGCGTCAACACGCACACCACGGCCAGGATGGTGAAGAGTGTGACGGAGAAGGCCAGGTTTCCTGGGTCCACCCTGAAAGGCTTTCCCTTAGAGCGCCAGGCGATGGCGGCAATGGTCCATGCCACACCAATACCCAGGAAGACGTTGACGGCGTTGGAGCCAGTCACGTTGCCAATGGAGGCGTCGGCGTACTGGTCCTGGATGGCTGCAACCTTACTGGCAAAAGTGTCTGAGAAAACAGCAAAAAATAAATAAATATTTAAGTTGGCAGTCTATAGAAAATTATTTGAAGATGTAAAATGCAAACAAAAATGGAAAAAATATAAATTAAACCCCCAGTATAGACCAAACGTTCAGTGTCAAGATTTGGCCTGCCATGATTACAAATTTTACTGGATGATAAATTGTCCCAGAAATTATTTCGATAAACGATAATGTTGTTTTGAAACCATTTTCAAGTAATAAATTGATAATGGCGTAATAATGCAAATTCACCTTTTCAAAGACCAATAAACTTTAATTCTGTATTAAACACACCACATTGGAAATGAAATACATTTTAAATATCCAAAATAAAACACAAAAAACAATAAATAAAATGAATTATTAAGCCTTCAAACAAAATCGCCTTTCAAAAAACATAATTATTTTTCACAATGGAAATTATCAGGCTCATTTTATTGATCATGCAATTAATTGATTATTTGATTAATTGCTTACTGTGACAGGCTTAGTCAAAATTTAATTTCTATACAAGGTATAGATGACCAAACCCCTTTATTGAGTTGTCTTGAATGTACGACCAAGGAAAATTTCTACAGCTATTTGATTGCAACATAAATCTGCTCATATTTTAAGTGTTAATATCTCCATTTTTATTTCAACTCAACCTGGACTTAAAGTCAACTTAAATTTAAAAAACAGTTTGTACTACGTTCTCGTCCAGTCAACGACTCGATGCAATCTTTTGGGTCTTCTTAGAAAGTTTTTAAAACTACTTTGAATAATTAATTGAGCTTATTGTGCTGTTTAACTAGGATCAAGTGGAATATGTATGAGTGAATTGAAATTATTTTTTTGTAAAGTCTCTTGAAACAACATTTGTTGTTAAATGGCACTGTATAAATAAATTAAAACAACATCACAGTGAAAATGCCTTAAATATTTAATTTTGAGAATTACTGATTGAATGCAGAAAAACGCATAATATTTAATAAATTAATAGGTAGTTTTATCAATACACTCTGGTACAACCAGCCTTTTGAGGACATTCATGATCTCCATATGACCCGAAATAGAAATTGGTTTGACATCCTGCATTGCTTGAGTTTAGTGAGTTTTGTTCCAATTTTCCGAGACTTGTACTATTAATCGATTGATTGTATGTATCTTTGACTAAGCTACCCAGGTGCTTCTGATTGGTTAAATACATAATCTTTACCTTTCTTTACCTTAACAAAAATATTTATGAAGGTAAAAAAAAAAAAGTATGTGGAGCACCAAGGTTCCTACCAGTAGCTCTATTGAATGCGAACTAAGTTGAGATGAGTTTATGCTAAAATAAATCTAATAAACTCAATGTTGACTCTTGAGCAGTTTGTTTAGGACAAAGAGTGACTGGTGCTTTGAGGACTGTATGTTGTGCAACCACTCAAACAGCAGTGATGCAGTGACCCTGCAGTTTTTATAAGATTACATTTATATAACCATAAATGCCTCAGCATGTTTGGGACTATTAATTTAACAAGTGAGCTCATTAGAGCTGAAGGAGAAAAAGAGATTTGTAAAAGAGTTGTAATTACATGAAGTAGCTCTCCAATCAACTATCACGCAGGAAACATAATTTGATCCTGAGGGTTGATCTTAAAGCCAAAACTATTCTCTTATTGATGAGTAGATGGTTTTCGTCTGCAAAGTGGATTTTATTTAGTCAGAAAACATGTAAACATCTAGAAAGTCAGATTTTACATAACTTAGTATATGATGCATCCATTGATGGATATGTTTAAGTTGGTGTCCTGTGATTGAAATGGTATCACTCCACAAAGCACAGAATGAATGGTTTGAAGATCCATAAGACAGAATTACCAACCCTGGATGGAGTTTATTGAAATCAGGTGCTTTTATTTTGTAATAACTAAATGTTTGATTTTAAGTAAAGCTGGTTGTAAAGAGTCAGCCACAAATACCGAGCCATCGTCGACCTACTTGGTATCAAGCAAACCCAAACCATTGCTGCCATGAGAGTCTAGTCTGATAGCTTCCATCGGATGTGTTTACCTTCACTCACTGTTTGGACTCACTGTTGGATCACCCTAATCTGATATTCTCCATCGGATTCAGATCAATCTCTGTCTGGACTTCTTACTTCTGGTTGTTAGTCAAATCTAACTGGGTACTTTAAACTTGGTATAAATAATCTTTGACTCATTTCTAGTCTCGAGTGTCCCAAATTACCAACAAATCACTTTTGGGTTTCTGGTTCTTTGGTTAAAATGTGCCGAGTAATGTTTATTGCTACCCATATTTGTATGACTGGCATACATACTTTGAAAGGGGTGTATGTGGCTAGGAGAAAGCTTTTCCATCAGATTGAAATGCTGTCGAAACCTGAGGGTTTGCAGCCCGGCTGGCAGGAAGCACCAGGGAAACAGCTGCCAGTCACTGCAGGACCACATCGACTTATTCCCATTTAGAGTCTGGCTGCTGGGATGAGTCTCGCTTCTCATTTAAATGTCAGTGAGATTAATTGAAATTCATATCCCCAACATGAAAACCACCCTCCAGAGTGAGTGAATTGTAATCCTTTTGGTGAAATCTCTGTGTGCTTTGACACTCGGGTGGAAGAGATTTAAATTACAGAGCGAAACTGGCCCCAAAACAGAGTTCACTCTTTATCGAAGAAGAGGAATCGTTCACCTCAGTCAGATAATGATGGCTTCCAGGATCTCACACATTAAAAATAATTTATCACAGTGAACGCTGCTGCTGCGTTTAATAGACGATGAATCAACATAGTAATGGTGTCGTAGTTCATTTTTTCTGTTTGAAATATGAACTGAACTGCAGCACCAACAAATTATCATGTAATTAAATCTTGTCCTGGGTAAATTAAAAATTATTTTCACAAAGTGACTTATGAACTAATGTGGGCTTCCATTTAAATGCTTAGTTTACATATTGATATGCAATGTTTTTATCTCTTGAAAGGTAATTTAGTTGAACTTTATCCATTTTATTACTTCCCAAAGTCTTTTATTTTTTCCCAAATTCCACTTTTTCTGTATTTATTTTTACTAAGTAGTCAATTGAAAAATCTCCAGAATGGAAATTTATTTTATCTGACTACTCAATTAATTGTCATAATAATCAATAATTATTACTTTGATCACAAAAAAAAATAGAAATACAAATCTTTTTTGTGTAGTAATTTGATTCAGATTTTTAGGGTCACAATTCGATTCAGAAACAGTTTTTTCTGTTTAAACTATACAAATTATGTAACTGACAGCAATTTTTATTTAAATCTATTCTACAATGTTCTATACTTTATCAAATTCAATCAGTTTATAGTTAAAATATGGTATAATAGGCTCATGCTTAAAATTCAGTAGCTTAAATGACCACTATTAGATTAGCTTAGTTGGCTCGCTTTTTCTTAATTGGAAAAATATTAAAGAATTATTCAAAATAAAAATTTGAAAAAAATTGAGCAGATTAAAATTGATTTCTGAATCAATTCAGAATTCCCAAGACCAGGAATCTCTTATTATCCTTTTCTTTCTGGACCTCTAATAAGAACTAAACGTTCCAGTTTTAAAGTGCCGATGCGCCGGTACCGAACAACTCAAATGGTTACAAATGAGCTCAATAACGCTCTCCAACCACGTTCTGATCCAAAACTGCTCCATCATTCCCTGAATTGGAAAATTTACAGTAAGTGGTCCTCATAATTGCTGAGCGTAATAATGATCCAGTGTAATAATGCTTTATGAGGAGTTCAGGGCTAAAAACGTTGAGAGAGGATGAGTGTTGAGGAAGATTACAGCCCTGAGCACGGCAGCAAACTCTCCCACTGGAAGCTATAATCACCTTTTTCAAGCAGAGTTCTGCAGCCCACAGGTCAAAATGATGGATGAACCAATAGCAGATACACAACACCCAATAAAGGGAAAGGAAGGAGACAGGAGAAAGCATGTCACAATAATAAACTGCTCCAGATGGGGCATCAGGGCAAGAACTGAAGGTAGAGAAATATGGAATATGCAAGAGTGATTCTGCATGTAAGATAAAGGAGATTTAGAGCGTAAATGAATCACCATTACTGTTTTTTTTTTTTTTGGTTGTTTTGTGAGAAAAGATGAAAATCCGTGTTTGCGTCTCCAGTCCCAGCACGGCTGTCGAAGCAGCTCACTTGGATATGACTTCTCAGAAACCTCCCTTGCACACCATCAAAGCTGCCACCTGGAAGAGCACCGCTTGAGCTATTTCTATAACTCATACGGCGGAGCAACAATAAACTCGCTGGCGAGAGCAATGAGGTAGGGAATTGAATTAAAGCCTGGGGACGAGCAGTCCCCTCCGGGTGGAGACTGGCTCAGGCTGAAGGCTGAGATGGAGTCTGCTTTTTACAACTCAGATTGGATTTTCAGCCTCCCTGTTCGGGCAGCTGGAACGACGGGCACTTCTTTCATTTGGCGTGTCTGCCTCAGGTAAACTTTAGAAGAAACACAGAACTCATTGGTGTCTGTTTAAACAGAGCAACAATGTTGAGTGAGAAGGAGAAACACTGAACAAAATGTCACAAATCTATTTGTAACCTTATTCTTGTATTATACCTCCAGTTTCTCCAAATAGTGGCCTAAAGTTATATTTATACATAATAGAGTCTCTATTAATTTAATACCCCTAAAGCCACAACCCATCTGAAGTAACAATGGAAGATAACCATAGTGAATTTTTTTTCATACCTAGAAGGTAAAACTGGTCAAGTTCTTCTGTATTTTATTGAATTTACTTTTTCTTTCTGTTTGAGACGATAAGGGTTTATTTACACCAACTCTGTTTCGTTTGCTTTCATCAAACTCTAGTTTGTTTGACTGGAAAGTCCGGTTTGTTTAGGGACGTGATAATGCATAGTCAAACTCTGGTCCGCCTAAAAACCTCCGTCTCAGTTTGGTTGAAGTGAACTTTGGTGCAGCTTGAATATATATGTGAACGTTAAGCGGATCAAACACTCCAAAAGCAGGAGGCAGAATATAGTGCTGGGCATTCTGGGTAAATACAGCCGAAACAAATGCAAGAATCTAAAATGCAAGACTAATTAGGGTTATTCATTAATTAATACCACTAAAACAAAAATGTAGGAGATTACAAACACTGAACAAAAACGGCGATGCACTCTGTCTCACCCGGTACCGATGTCCCCAAAGCCACGAACACCACGGCTGTCACGGAGTCCTTCAGTCCTACCGTGCAGCCAAAGTGTGACGCCAGATCCCCGGTGACGGCGGTGAGGACGCCGATCAGTGAAATGGAGACGAAGAAGCAGGCCCAGCCATTCCAGTACTCCGTGGGCGGGACAAAGGCAAACAGAACCTTCCAGAACACGGTGAGGAAGTGCATGATGTAGTCGAAGCAGGAGGGTAGCCGCTCTTCGCCACTCTCCTCCTCGTCATCATCTCCTTCAGGGGAAGCAGGAGATTAAATATAAATAAGTCAGACGTGAACTAAAATTCCTATAACAGTGAAATTACAGCCAATAAACCTTTTTAACTGATATAAATAAATGGGCTTTTGCGTAACAATTTACTGAATGTCTCTGTAGTCGGTGTGTATTACCTGCGCTTACAGTAACGGCGTTGACAAACTGCTCCCTCCAGCTGCTGCTTCCCACCACCAGGGCCAGATTCGTCTTCTTGATCAACTTATCTACTGTATTCTACATCCACACACACAGGAACACGCATGCAAGAGCACACACACCAAACAGGGCAAGAAAGACACAACCCCAAGTTGTTGATTCACCCGCAGCCACACACACAGAGAAAAATATTGTTTCAAGTCCTGAAATTCACAACCCAAGTGGCAGAAGTATATTTAGACACTGATGGGACGTTGAGGTGCAAGATGTGTTAATTAACACGTGCCGTGTTTTAGAAATCGAGAAAAATGCCTTCAGACTTTTCTTCTGGGCTTAAAGATAACAGCAGCTGGGAAAATGGATTCAGTCAAATCCTGCAGCATTTACTCTATTTGTGTTTAAGGGAGAATTGGAAGTAAAACATGTTCTTTATATAAGTAAGAAAAATCTGAAATTAATCACTTTGTATTTTATAGTGAAAATATGAAAGACAACAAGAGAGTGAAGAATGAGCAATGCATGCATGAGAGGTACCTTATCAGTAAGAAGAGTATTTACTGCTTTCTACACATGCATAAACACACACGCACGCACGCACACACACAACAGAAATGGACAAATGAAGCACAATAAATGAGTGAACGAAAGTACACAAATGATTCATTACATTAGAATCAAACAAAATGGTGGCAAACGGAGCAACAGTGAAAAACGGTGACAATGAGCTGCTTGCAAGAAATGCCAAGTCACTTGTAATGATCCATGCTTTGATAATTCAACCATTGGTCCGTTTCTGGACTAATTGCATCCATAAAGGTGAAATATGCAGAAAGCTGACAGGTTTTTATTTCCTGGATCAGTGAGCGACCAGCAACTTTTCACAGTCTGATATCTTGCAGAAAAAAAGATTAATAAGGTTTTTAAGCCTTTTGGAAGTCTGATCTAAGAACATCTCAGGAGAGAGGATTACTTTGCATGGTCCATTACATGCCAACAAGCCGAGATTAACAATCAAATCTTTTCATCTACATACAGTGTTTGAAAAAGTATTCAAACCTCATAATTTAAAAAACGCAATCGAATTTTTAATTGGGATTTCATGTCACAGAGCAACACAAAGTGGTGCATATTTCTGAATTGGAAGGAAAATAAAACCAGTTTTTCAATCTATTTTGAGAAATAATTTGAAAATGGAGTTTCTTTGTATTCATCCTCCCTGAATTGGAGCTTTCACTGCACCTATAACTTAGTTTGTCTCCAACTTCTTTGCACTAAAAGGTTTGTTCACACTTCTTTGTAAAATAGCTAATTTCAATTTGCACATTTCAGATTTTTGATGTCAGCTCTTTTTTTAAAATTCCTCAAAACACACAAATCATCTTTTTAATTAAGACATTTTATTGCCTAAAATGCAGCACTACTTTAGTCAACACTTTTACATCTTATGTTTATATTTTTGTATAGTTTTTGCTTAATTACTGCACTGAATGTATTGCTCTTTTACTAAATTACCTTTTTAGAGTCTGTATACTCCAGTTAATGATTTATTTAATTTACAATTATTTACAGTAACTGAGAAATCACAATTACTTTATTTTCTGGACTTAAAAGAGTTTAATTTGATTAAAAAAATAAAAAAAAAAACGAAGGCGTACCTTTTGTTCTGGAGAGCCTTGTATTTTTGATTATTTTTTTGAGTAAAACAGTGCCCTCTAGTGACTTAATAAGGAATCATTTAAGTTGTGCTTACTGACCTCAAAGTGATTTTTTTTTGTGGTACACGACGCTCCCAGCGCTCTGTCAAAATGTTTTAGCTACATTACGGCTACCGTAGTTGAGAAATAGGTACTGTTCTTTGACTGACTTATGACTGTTTTGTTTTGGTTCATTTTATATATGAAAAAAGATCAAAAACAGGCCATTCGTTAACAGTGCGCCTTATAATGCGGACAATACGATAATCCGATTAATCATTTCAGCCCTAATCTGAATGGTCTTGACAGTTTTGCAGTTTAAATGATCAAATAATGGACCGAACAGATGTTAAAATATTGACATATTTTATGTTAAACAATATAATTATTGCTCTTCCTTGTTCTCCAATATTCTGACAAACCGCTGAAGTCTTCACAGAACAGCTGGATTCATTCTGAGGTCAAACTGGGTGACCTCTGAAGGGTTACACAGGATTTTATTAAGGCCATCGGAGTAAACGTTGAATACAAATGCACGCTACTCTTCCACTTAACCATTTTGCAGGACTTGGTGTTATGTCACATTAAGTCAAAGCAGTATGAATACTTTTACACTGTCCTGCTTATTGGGGCTATAAAGGCTAATCCCAGAGCATTCTCACCTTAAACTCGTAGGACTCTTCGATGATCACCTCCAGTTGTGTGTTTTCACCCAGACTGGGGCAGCCCATCTTGGCCACCTCTTCCTCCTCCGCTCCCACCAGCGGTTTGTTCTCGTTAGAGTCACCTGGGTGGACAGAGGGGTCATAGGTCAGCAACAGTCAACATGTTCTGCTTCAAAACATAATTTTTAAAATTATATTTTTATTATAAAATGTAATGTTCTTCAGCCTTAATGATAAAATATAAGTTAAAGTAGTTTATTTGCCATGCTCATCTCTCTGATTGACAGTCAAATTTATGAATATGCTGTTCCTCAAGCTAGCATCACTAGCTAGCATGAAATGGAAGATGCAGCGATTTCTCTTTTTAATGCAGGACACGGTAGATGGATTCACATCTGATTTTTGGGGATAATTGGCTGATTTCTATTTTTATTAATCCATATATATTACAGATGTTGGTAGTAAATACAGTGCTGGAACTCTTCCTATCATGTTCGGACTAATGTTGTTTTGTGTTGTCTCTCTCTTCTTAAACATTGATTGTTTCTTAGACTTGATGTCTTTTTTTTATACAGATGTAACTCGTTTATGTTCGTCTCAGGTCGACTGCTTCACAACAGACACGTTCAGGTTTACGGTATTTATTCTAACGAGAGGAAATCGAGTTGGTGGTCAACTTTAGTCCAGAAGCCTCTGCCCCACAGTTATCGACGAAAAAAGGGGCGGAGCTGCCAGTGACTGGTTGCTATGGTGACCACCAACTGTCAAGAGCAGCGTAACTGAACCTTAAAACACCACTAAATGTCTGGAGAAACAACTTGCTGACTAAACAAGATAAATTCAAAGAATGAACTAATTTTGAACTAATTTTCACATCTATAATATAGTTAAAATAAAACTGTTACACATACATACATGCGGAGACTTGAATAAACCTGAACCTGAAAAGTTTTTGACCAGAAAACGACAGAAGGAATAGTTCAGTAGCACCGCTGTGGAGGACACTGCTGCAAAAAAACCTTTAAAAATTCACAGGAAACTAAAATCAGACACTATGAGGCATCATTTACAATAAATGAATGTAATAATTATTGATTATTTCTCCCCCAAAAGTCAATGTTTCTTTACATATTTTGTCACATTGTGTTGGGTTTTTGCAAAAGGTGCTTTTCTCTGACCAGAAGCTGATGCTGTGTGGGAACCCCTGTCCTAAATCATGCAAACCTCATGATAACACAAGTTATCTTTCTCTGGACAAAAATATCCTAAATAAGTGAGAAACTATTTCCAAAAACCAGCAAGTTAGTCAAGCTACTGATTGGCATTAAACTGTCAAGCTCTGCTTTGCTGTCTTGTCAAATATTCTTGCGATTTGTCCGATTTTACGCAGCAGCTGAAGACCTGAGTGAAGTTGGCCCCCCCACCTTCTTCAAATCAGACAAAATTGGTGTCAAACGTTTGTGCTACGTTTGTGCT
>CAEFZY010048364.1:0-25325 GCA_903066815.1 Brachyrhaphis roseni | reverse complement strand
ACAGAACCAAACACAAGACCTGATGATGGTACCTGCAGACTGATTCTTTAATTGGTCCAGTTGTTCCTCAGTAGATCTCAATCTGGTCTCCATGTCTACAGAACAATTTTGTCTTTTGTCAAATATTGAATTTTAAAATAGGTTTCATTTTCAATAAAGTAAACATCATACATGTGTTTAATGTCTTCAGCTCTTCCAGCTGTTTCTCTCTGGATCTCAGTCTGCTCTCCAACTCTGAACACAAAACTGTTACAAAGGATTTCCTTCTGCAACCATTTCTGGTCTTTTCAGAAATATGTGAGTTTAAAAACTTTATTTACACTCTGCAAAGTTACCTGTGAGCAGTGATGGCATAGTAACTTTGAAAAAAGTAACTTTAATCAGATTACTGATTACTTTCGATAAGTAACTGTAGTCTGACCACTGGATTTGAAATAGCAACGCGTTAAAACGAGCAAACTGAAGTAAAGAAAAACACATGAGAGAAATGTGCAACCATTACAGCAGATCATTTGCACATGTGCTAAAAGACATCATTCCTACGGGGTTTTAATTTTCTTTTAGTTTTCATTATAAACATAAAAATAAATTTAAAAACAAATTTTGGAAGCTTCCTATAACTACTATATTCTGAAAAATAAAAAAAATACATAAAAGTAATAAAGTAGATACATGAGAGATGAAGGTACTCTGCTTTATGAATGACTCAGTGACATAACAGAACATAATCCCACCAATGATCTGGCCAAACAAAACCAGAAATCCTGAATAATTACTTCCAGCATCTTATAAGCAGGACTGAAAATCTGAAAATGAAGGTGTTGATCTTTGGACCGATACGGAGACCTGGAGATGAGAATTACAGCAACGATTAGTAAAAGGTTTATTAAAGGAACCTCTGTGGTGGTCTTCATCGACAGCCAGCATGTTTTCTGTCTTCAGACAGAACCGAGCCGTTCTTCATCTGGGCTCAAACAGAACCACCTCATCAGGAAGCAGAGCTGATCCTCCTGGATCAAACTTTTCTCCGTCACTCTGAAACTTTCTCATGTCCAGAGAAACCGTCCCGTCTGGACGAGTGAGATTCTTTCTGCCCTTTAAACTCCACTTTTCAGTCTGTTCAGAAAAATTTGGTTGTTTAAACTTTGAAACTGTTGATATGAGTGAATTGTGATGTCAGTGAAGTGGGAGGGGCTTCAGTCAGACGTCTACCTGTCGTGTTCAGGTGAATAAAAGCTGAAGCTGCTGCAGCTGCAGAGCTGCTGCTGTTAATCTGCTTCAGTGCATTTAGTTTAAAGTTAGAGTGTTTTAACGTAACTGAACTGGTTCTCTCTCACATATTCAATGTTTTTTCTTCACAGCTTTGCTTTGGGATGTTTTGACTCTGAATGTGTTTTCTGATGTTCTGCTGTTGATTCTGAACTGATTGGTCTGATGTGAAGTGATTTTGTTTGAACTGAAACTGATTTTCCTAAAGTTGGTTTGAGTCAAAGTGCTGAACAAAGCAAAGGGTTTGATTTTCTGTCCCTGTAGAAGCTGATTCTAAACCAGTGAAATCTGTTTTCTTTGATCCTGAACAAAATATTTGCATAATGAATGATTCTTACATGTCTGCTGAACTTTACTTGTCGTAGGAAATGTTTGAAGTTGATGTTAAAGAGGACTTTTAGCAAGAGTTTAGATTTTCCTCAGCTATAGTTTCTGCAGAACGACGGTGTTTCTCTGTTCGGACCACTGAGACGCTTGTTGGGTTTGCTTCATCATTCATGGCTCTGAAACCGTTGGCGTCTCTTGGACATGAATGAGAACGTTCACATTGTGTTTGTCCTCGACGGTCTGAACGACTCGCTGACCAACCGTCGGATCTACTTTGGTCTCACGCTGACGTCGTTCCTCTTCACCATCTTTGTGAACCTCACCCTCATCCTCACTGTGTGTCTGGATAAAACCCTCCACCAGCCGATGTACGTCTTCATGTGCAACCTGTGCTTCTCTGGGATCTGCGGCGCGTCCAGCTTCTACCTGAAGCTGCTCAGCGACCTTCTGGCTGACGCTCATGTCATCACATACACCGGCTGCTTCACTCAGATGTTCATCTCTTACACTTATATCTTCTGCCAGCTCACCAGTCTGACCATCATGGCCTACGACCGCTACCTGGCCATCTGCCAGCCGCTGCGTTATTGGGCTCTGATGACTGGCCAGAAGGTGGCGCTGCTGTTGCTGCTCACCTGGTGTCTCTCCTTAGTGGAAACAGCTGTGGGCCTCGCCCTGATTGCCATACTGCCTCTCTGCAGCCACCGCATTGCCAGAATTTTCTGCACTAGCTGGGAGGTGGTGAAGCTGTCCTGCTCTGACACCTCCGCCAACAATCTGTACGGCATCATGTTAATGATCCTGCACTTGGTGCAGGTCATGGTGATCCTACTGTCATATGTCCAACTGGTCCGATCCGCCGCTCGCTCTCAGGAACTCCGGAAAAAGTTTGCTCAGACATGCCTGCCCCACCTCGTCTCTCTGCTCGTCTTCTCCTCCTCACTGCTGTTTGATGCTCTTTTCTCTCGTTATGGCGGCGGCTCCTTGCCAGCGCTGCAGAACGCACTGGCTGCAGAGTTTCTCGTTGTGCCGCCCATCATCAACCCCATCATCTATGGCATGAACCTGAAGCAGATCAGGACCCGGATCAGCCTCTGGATCAGCTTCAGACCACAGAACCTTCATAGAGATTTCTTAAAATAAAATCACAAAACAAGAGTATAACTGTAAACTGTTATCAACGGGTTCCAGGTCCAGTGCTAAAGGTGTTCCCATCAGGATAAACTGTTGAAATGTTAATAAACATTTTCAACCGTTTATTAAAATTTCATTCTTTGACTTAAATCTCCCAAAAATATTTCCAGACAACCATGACTGTATCTGGAACTATGTAAACTATGTGAACTGTGATTTCAGCATATTTTACAATCCAGACTCATTTTTATAACATCAGATACAATCACAATACAATAGAAATCCCTAAAAATATTCTTTGAAGACTCGTTCTCTATCTGGTATAGTATAAAAAGTGTCCATGTTCGTAGAGTTTGTTTTTTAATAAAAAGAGTTATCTGCCATTTAAACAATGATGGCAGTACATACCCAAACTATAAACATTCATATTTAATCAAAATTTCATTAAAGATTTCTGGTGTGTCAGGAATACACAGCATATTCTGGTGCAAACCAATCTGCAAAAAAGTCATTTGGTCCAATTGCCAAACTCCTCTTAAATCTGGTTTATTTAATATTTACAGTTTATACTGAACTCTAACTTATTCTGGGTTGATTTGTCTGTGAACTAAGTGATTTTCAGGCTGAGTATAAGGAGGGTAACCGTCTTGTAAGAAAGATGGTTACCTAATAAACACAAAAGAAGAACAAACATGAGTTTTCTATTTTATTGTAGCTCAGAGGAACGCGTTCATTGAAATAAAAGGAGTGAAACAGCAGCAGGAAGCTGAATCTTTACCAAAATAAAAGTCTTCCACAGCATCAGGAATTCAGTCCTCGTAAATATTTGCACCTCTGCCAGTAGAAAAATACACAACCTGTCCACATCTAAATAAAGCTTTAAACACTGATAAAGGAACATTCTGCTGTTTTTACTGGAACTTCAAGTTTGAATATCAAACTGGTTTCTCACAATTCATCTGGAAAAATTTAAATACGATCAGAGATGGAAAAAAAATCATGTTTTTGTTTTACTATCAGAAAAGAACAATTAAAGTTTTATTTCAGCAGCAAAACACGGGAAATATTTATTCTCCTCTATAAGTGCACTAAAATCCCAGAGTGCACCTGAGTAAGAGTCATCAAATGAAATCAGATGTTTCAGTTCAATTTCTTTGGATTTTTTGTTTGTTTTGTTTTTTGATTTTAATGTAAATCAAAGCAGGAAAACATTTCAACCAATTTCTGAAAACTGAAAAGATTTCTGACGAGTCTGCAGAAAGTTTTTAACAGAAATATAATTCTTAAGCAAAAACTGACCAGGTTCAGCTGTTTAGTGTTTTTGGTTTGATATCCACTGCAACAGAAACATTTTCCTCTTCACAAAACATCAGAAGTCTTAAAGTAACAAACATTTACAGAAAATTAAATTGTTTTATACCCTGGGAAAACTTGGCCTAATACTCTCCAGCTGAATTTTTTTTATTTTTTATTTAAATCTAAAAAAATAAATAAAATAAAATGTAATATTAAATGAAACATTTGAGTTTCTCTTTACTTTTACGCATCAATAAACCTCTAACTGTTTCTGCAGTGACAGCTGATCACCTGTCCACCAATCAGAGGACAGGAAGCAGCTGCAGGAAGTGACGTCTCCACAGGAAGCAGGAGGCGGGGCTAGACGGAGCGGCGGATCAGGTGGTTCTTGTCGGGTTCTAGGAACTCGTCCAGCAGAGCGTCCGTCACCTTCCGGAGTTCGTCCTCCAGCTGGGACACGTCGCTGCAGGACAGAGACATCAGTGATGTCACAGAGGCCCCGCCCACACCTGTGATGACATAAATCCTCAGCTGACCTTTCTCCCGGTGCAGCGCAGAACTCAGTGTAATACTTGATCTTTGGCTCGGTGCCGCTCGTCCGCAGCGTTGCCACGACGCCGTTCTGCAGCGTGAAGGTGATCATCTGACTGCTCCTGGAAACAGGAAGCACCTGTCGGAGGAATCAAGAGTTACAGGAAACAGCTTCCTGATTCAGATTAAACTTCCTGGAAGTTCACTCAGAACCACCTCGGATCAGAACTGAAACCCCTCAAGCAGAACCAGAATCTGAGACGGCGCTTTAGGACGTCGTGCCAAAGAAAAGTCCAACCACTTTCAGAACCAGGTTCTGAAATTACTTCAAAAACAACCAACAGATTCTGCCTGGTTGTTGTTTTCTGATGAAACTGAGTTAAAACCCGAGAACCCCCCATGATCCAACAGAACCTCCTTCAGCACCAGTAACTCAGTCTAGTCTATAATCCATTTTCAGTCTGGAAGCAGGACTTGGGGTCTTCTGCTCTCAAGACTTTTAATACTTTTGCTTACATTTTTATTTTGAAAGCAGAACTTTATATTGTTCTTCTTGTAATCATTGTACTCAAAACTTATGGTAGAAAACTATAACTTTACTTTAGGAGTGTCTAACTTCAGTTCTTGAAGTCTGGTGTCCTGCAGCCGTCCTGGTCAAACACACCAGAACCAAATGGCTACATTTATTTCTGACCACTTTTTGTCCAATCATGAAGCTCGTTTTGAATTTTAGGATTTGCTCATTTCGAAAACGTTTAACTCACTTAGCGTCCCTAAATAAATCTTTCTGGATGAATTCTAAAACAAAATTTACCTGGAATATTTTTCACTGACTGTTTTGTAAACATTCAGTGGAGTAAAGTTTGACATTGGCTGCAGAGTTGTATCATTTTGTGACCCGGACCAACACACAAGAACCAAACAGCTACATCGCCTCTTTACCAATTGTGGGAACTCTTAAGCTGTCAATATAATAATGAACACTGACTCCAGGAACCAGGATAATATCAGAACCTCCACAGTGGAAGAAGAAGAGCTGCTCTCACTGATCTGAGGTCGGGCCGGCTGCTGTCGTATCCCGTGGTTACGTCCCTGACATGGACAATCCGAATGCCGCCGCACGCCTTCGGATACAAGGCGTCTCCGGAAAAGTTCCTGATCCGGCTGAAGATCCTCTGGATGGTGGGGGGGTCGTTACAGGTGACGTATGAGGTCTTGGACATGTGGTAACCGTATCTGTAGACAGGAAGTGACAAAAAACTACACTGTCAAAATAAGAGAATAAAACGGACCTCAAACACCAACGTCTCAAACCTGCCATCAAACAGAACAACCTACTTCAGAGTCAAAATAAAGTTACATTTAAAAAAGTTAAGCACTTTCTTATAGGGTTAATGTCTAATATGAACTTCACTCATACTTGCCATTATGATGCTGTTCCTTAGGAAGAAATATTCTATGCGTAATTTAGTAAATTTTTTAATGTTTGTCGATTATTCAGGTAATTTTCTCCCTTTGAAAGCCCGTTGTTAATGTTTATGTTGCAGAGGCTGAGCTCAGTGACTGATGACTGAACTGAGATCAGATCTGTTGCCGTTTGCCACCATCTGGTGGTGAAACGGCAGAACGTTCTGGAAAACCAAACCTCCTAGTCTTTTTACGCCTCAGCCCCCCAACCTGCTGTGTCCTACAGTCTCTTACGTCCGGTAGATGTTTTGAAGCTGCTGGTTCAGACTCAACTTCCTGGTCTGCAGGTACGCCGCCATTTCGGCCACGACCACGGCCGCACTGACGCCATCTTTCTCAGGAACAATGCTGCCACAGAGGAAACCTGCAGACAGCGACTTTGACTGAGTCAGATTGTTTTACAGTTTGAACACATCTTTTTGTGCACAGAATGAAACAGAAAGAGAAGCCAGAAGAGACTTTATATAGCAACCTGTTTTGAGGTGTAGTTCTGCTAATCTGCCAGTAGGTGTCACCACTTCAGCTGGTTAGGCTTCTTAGTTAATTGTTTTAATTTAATGGAAAGCAGAACATGGCTGGTAACATTTAATTAACTAAATTTTGAGTCACAAATGTTTCCTTTGTAAAAATAGCTTGGCTTAAAAAAAACCAGGATATTTCTTTAAGTTAGATACTAGAAAAGAAGCATAATGTTTATAGTGCTACTACTGACGGATTAATCCAACTACAAGTTGATTCAGTTGGACTCAAAGGTGGAACTGAAATGAAATGTTGTGTTATGCTGGGTTCAAATGGCAAGAATTTTAAATTTTCAAAACCTGAGAGACCACACAGGGTGATAAAAAACCTTAGCTATAACAGGTCTGGTTTTACAGTGTGTGGTGTTCAGGCACACAAACTGATTTCACTCAACAACATTCAGCTGTCAGACGGGAAATCTCCCAAAACCGAACATGAATTTAGAGTAAACAAACATGGCCGACGAGGAAGAAGCAGCGGCGAAAGTTAGTGGACGACATTTAACAGTGAATGTCTTGGATGATCTCCAACTTCCACTGGACTTTCTGTTGCACCATGGAAGCTGGTTTATCAAGTCAAGACAATCCAACATGTTGAATATCCACGCTTTTAGATCGGAGAAATCCCGACGTCCTTCCAAGCGGACAAGATCCCTCTGAACACATGGCAGGCATGTCTCTTAAGATTGTTGGAATTGGAAAATCTGGACAAATTTGCCATGAAAATCTTGCTGTGTAAATTAGGTTGGTTGTAACGCATTTAGCAACAGATCGCAGTAACAGTCACTCATCAAGAAGTGGTAGCAGTGAGCTGCCACTTGCATTTAGCTGTATTGAGCTGTGACCTTCACTGATTATCAGGGTCTTGGTTCTGATTGGACCAACAACGATTCTGGGAGCCACACAAACACAGAGAGACTTAAAGGGACAGCAGACCATCAAAGTTCTCACCAATAGACTCTTCGAAGGCAAATATGACCCTGTTTCCGGTTTTGGAGAGTTCATGGATTCTGTTCCCGATCCACTTGAAGCCAGGAAGAGTTTCCTGTTGGAGAACAGATGTCACAAGTTTGTTTCTGCAGAGATCCGTCAGATGAACAAGTCGCCTTCTGCTTTTACTGACCTCAAAGTGGAATCCCTCGATGCGAGCGAAGGCCTGCAGGATCTTGGACGACACGGTGGTGGCCAACATGTAGATGCTGTTGGTGTCCGCTGGGTCCGGATGGCTCTCCTTCCAGTTGAAGAACATCCACCATCCCAACAGGGCAGCCAACTCGTTTCCTGAGAACACCTTCCACCCGCACCTGCAGCTCAAAGCAGACCCAAATAACCTGCTGGGTGAATCCAGCATCCCCTGCAGGATGGGGGTCTAACTGCAGTGAGCGTCACGTACCCGTCAGACCGTTCGGCCACGGCCAACCGGTCAGCGTCGGGGTCAGTTGCTAGGACGATCCGAGCGTTTTCCCGCTCGGCCAGGAGGAGTGAGAGCTCCTAGAAAACAGAGGAGGATGATAAACATGGAGTAAACCCAAGAAGTTCCGACTCCACAGAGATCCAGGTTACCAGGACAGACTCTCCCTCCTCTGGGTTTGGGCAGCGAACAGAGGAGAAATTTGGGTCGGGGTCTTTCTGCTCAGGGACGGGAACGGGCGGGGCGAAGCCGAACACCTGGAAGGCCTGCTGGACAAAGTCGTGACCGACACCGTGGAAGGACGAGTGGACGAACTTTAACGTGCAGCTCCTGTTCAGATCTCTGGAAAACACAGAACAGCTTCAAGGGTTCAGGAAGTTAGCAGAGGAAGTAGGGAGGAAACAGGAAGTTATTGGGGGAAAACAGAGGGAGGAAGTAGGAAGGAAGTTGTTGGGAGAACCAGAGGGAGGAAACAGGAAGTTACCTGTGGAAGCAGAGGGAAGTTAGATCATCCATATAGCAGCTGTTGATCTGGGTCAGGGGGTCGGTCCTCAGCGAACTGCGGTCCACCAGCTCCTCGTCCCAGCAGGAGGCGCTCCAGGGCTCCAGCTGCTCCTCTATACAGCGCAGCACCTCTTTATCATGAGGGGAGGCGATCTGAGCGCCGCTGCACCAGTACACCTGCAGGGGGAGACAGAAACACGCTGGAACTCCAGATGGTTCAGATCCACAGAGGCTCTGGATCCGGATCACACGGATTCATTAAGCCACATCTAAAGGTTTCTGTTCAGGACAGACTCTAGGGACCGGATGAGCGCCGCAGGAGGTTGTGTTTGGTTTGAACGATCCGTCAGCCTGACCTTGTAGCCGTTGTCCTCTTTGGGATTGTGTGACGCAGTGATCATCACTCCAGATGCGGCTCCCAGTCTCTTCACAGCGTAAGGCTGGGAAACAAAACGTGGAAATAAACAGTTTGGTAAAGAGACATCTCAGATTTTTTTACTGATGTTTTGTTTCATCAGTAAAAGGAACAAAATAAAAAAAAACTCCAAACAAAGCTAATTTATACCAACCCACACATTTAATAACAGCAGGAGCATTTATTACGGATATTTCAACATAAAGTACCTAAAGTATTCACTTTCCTGGAAGTTTAACCTTTTTATTGCCTTTATAAATCAGTCAAGATCAACAACATTTTGGCTTTTTTGATAATAAAAAAAAAAACTTCTAGTACCAAAGCAAAACTGATTTATACAAAATAATGTTAAATAAATAAAAAATATGCAACATGAAATAGGTATTTAACTGTGACTGATCTAATTCAACAGAGTCAATTGGTGCTCAGATTCTCACAATGAGTCGATTAAATTGTCACTAAAATGGGTTGAATATTTAGGGAATAACTTATTTTATGTTACACCTTTTTATTTGACTTCAGTTATTTTCTAGAAATCCATTTTCACTTTTTAAAAGATTATGTTGATTATGATTTGTAAATGAGCTAAAAAGATAAAACATCCAAGCAGGTGAATACATTTTATCAGCACAATATGAGATATTAGAGAATCGATCAAACTGAGCGCGCTCAGACTGCTATTGTTTAAACAGCAGAATATTCCTTTAACAGTGACAACACGTCTGCAGGAAGTGATGTCATCGCGCTTTCTCACCACATAAGGAGTCGGGACGAACGAGGAGAAGAGATGGACAGGAACGTCTCTGCTGAGCATCACTGCAGCCGTCAGCTTGGCCAGCCTGTGACGCACAAACACACAGAGACCTGGATCAGGACGCGGCACAGGAAGTGTAACAGGAAGTACAGGGGACGGACTTCCTGTCACACTTCCTGTCTGGGTGCCGTTCCATCTCTGTATCAAATCCCTGGAAACAAAACCAAATCGAGAGTTCCTGCTGCTCACCTCTGACTGCTGCAGCCGCTCTCCTCCTGACCTCTGGTGTCGTATCCAACAACGACGCCCCGGCTGCTGAGGTCAGCAAAACACCTGCACAGGTACGCATGAAGGCCCTGAAAGGGGCGGAGCAACTGGTCAGATGGACAGGTTTTACTGGTCTGCAGCCTGATAGACTGGTGTATGAACTGGTGAGTAACCTGTGAGGCCTGGATGACGGTGAGGTCGTTGATCCGGTTGAATCCGGCTCCCATCGGGGCTCGGAGTCCGGCCGTACCGAAGCTCATCCGGCTGCAGAGTCTGGACCGCAGGTCCTCCAGGCGACCCGCCGCCACCAGAGACTCCACCTGAGCCCGAGTCCATTTGTTCTACAGAAAATGAACACAAACTGCTGATCCAACACAGACTGATGACACCGAGTTCAGAATAATGTTCTGACCAGTTTAGGTTAACTGGCCTGAGCTGGACCCAAACCAGTTGTAATCTGGTTCTGGTTTCAGACTGCTTCCTTTCTGATTGGCTTTTATTGGCGTTTCAGCTCTGAGGATAAAGATAGAAATCCGAACATGAGGGAAGCTTTTCCCAGCTGCTGACATTTACAGAGCAGGTCACGGTGACCTTTAACCCACAGAGCTCCGGCTGGCCGACTGGACATCAAGGATTATATCAGGAGTTTAGTTTGGTCTCATTAAGGAATCTGGTTTAAAGTATGTAACTTTTATAAAACATATTTTGTTAAATATTTATTGAAACGGTCCCTATGTAGTAACTGTATAGTATGACACATAATATGTGGAAAAAATACAATAAAAATAAATAAATAAATTGTTCTGCTCTGTCTTCACCCAGTGCTAACTACAAACAACCAATCAGAATAACTGATGCTGATTTATTTTGATCTTCCTAAAGGATGACTGGACGGTCTGCAGACCTGATGTCCTCTGATGGAAAGACAACATGCAGCAGGAAGTTTTCACATGAACCCTCCTCTCAATCAGCCTGTGATGGGGCTCCAGGCTTTTCCTGCAGGCTGGAGCTCAGGATGGTAATAAATCCAAACTCTGGGCCTTTCATGACTCAAACAGCTTAGTCATGCTGTTACCTGATTACCCACACATTGTTTAATCTGCTGTTCCCACTAACCCAGAGCCCCATGTTGAGACCCAGAGGTTTAGCTTTGTTAGCCCACAGACTGATCCAATCAGAACCAGCAGTGCTGTCTGTGAGTTTCCTGTATTAACCTGATCTGAGGATAAATTCGGCATACATTGTTTCAGATCAGGAATGGCCGTTCAACAGTGATCTCATCTTTCTTAACATCTTATTTAAACGCACTAAACAAACACCAATTAAAGTTCTGACTTCAGTGTTTCTATTTTAGAAAATAAATGCGCCGATTTTTCCAGGAGGCATCAGATTTTTCTGCCCCAGTTTCATTTAATCCTCTTTGTGTTTTTCAGCTCGTTTATGTGAGAATAAACGTTAAAGCTGTGTGTTTTTAGGGAAACTCCCGGATAACGGCTACAACCGCAGACCCTGGAGTCCGGGTGTCCGTTAGCCGGTGGACAGACACTCACCCGGTCCCAGTCCAGCCACTGCTGCACCGCCTCGTCCAGCTGTGG
Organism: Brachyrhaphis roseni; assembly: GCA_903066815.1. Classification (NCBI taxonomy): domain Eukaryota; kingdom Metazoa; phylum Chordata; class Actinopteri; order Cyprinodontiformes; family Poeciliidae; genus Brachyrhaphis; species Brachyrhaphis roseni. The sequence continues at coordinate 13,837 of CAEFZY010048364.1, read as the reverse complement.
CTCCCCGGTTCTCCGCAACCCCAGGTTCGCGTTTAGGTCTCCGGTTCCTCCGGTTCCCGCGATGTCCTCCATGCTGACGGACCGGAACGGGCTAATTAATGCTCGGCCATCAGACTGGAGGGAACCGCTGCTGTGTTTGCCGGCTGTCCGGCTCTGCTGCCTCCCAGCAGCTCGCTGTCACTGCCGGGTTGTTGTTGTGTCTCCGCCTCTTCCTCCAGGCAGCTAACGGCCGTTAGCCGCAGCTAGCCGCTGTTAGCACCTTCGATGAAGTTGGCTTCTGATTCGTAAATAATTGAAGGACCTTTCTATTTTTTTAAATAATCTGGACTGCTGTACATCAGATGTAGATTACAATGTAAAATACGATGACTCTTCAGAACTACCCTGGATTATTCATATTTTAGGATCATTTGGTGAAAAATACCAACTAAAACCGTTTTATTTAGAATAAAAGTCTCACTGATCTGAAACTATTCAATATACAATTTTTGTAGGATTCAATCCAATTGTGATCAGTTTGGTTATTATTGGATTCTGATCTAGACCTGATCAAATGTTTTTGTTCTTTGATAAAAGTTGCATGTTTCATCAGATATCATCTCCCACGCAGAAAAACTGTCAAAAATAAAACTGTGAACCAATCCTTTCACAATAAAATAAAATAATTTTTATTCACTAACTTTGTACAGACAGGAAAGGAATTAGACTTTCATTCTTCTTGTCTTTGAATAAAGACATTTAAAATGTATAAAAAGGATAAAATATTTTAAAAATGTTTTTTGTACATTTTCCAGTGTTTCTACTGTTTAATTAGTGTAAATATTCCCATTATCGATCTGGGTGTCTGTTCAGGGTCCATCAGAGACATTCTGGAGGGAGAAACCGTCTCTGTAGCGCCGAGCTGAATGTGAAAGTCTAATCAGTTTGTGTCCAGGATGTGTGGGGTCTGCTGAAACGTTAGCTGCCCTTTTCCTGACCCCAGTGAAACTCTGATGGCTCCTTTCAACATAAAATACTCAGATACAAATATAAACACTGAAGACTGAGTCGACAGATATGTTTCCACATATTAAATAATTTAGTTGGAGAAAACAAGCAGGTTTTGTCTCTTGTTCTGAATCAAACAACAAAGAGGCTCATCTGATCACTTTGATCTTTATTTTATATTAAAAACACAACAGAGAAATAAAGATCAGCTTTAGTGTTCCTGATTCTTAAAAATGTTTTGTTGTCAGTGGAGGAGAAAAAAGGCATCAGGAGTGAAACAGTTTCTACGCAGACGACGCTCCGCCGTTCCGGTCGGGTTCTGGCGTTTCTGCCTCCGTCAGCCGGCAGCTGAACTGATCCCTGAAGGCGTCCAGCAGGTGAGGCACGGCTTCCTCCACGCTGACCTCTCTCTGCAGCTCTCTGCTCAGCGACGTCACGCCTTTGCCTTCGATCCCACACGGCACGATGTGGTGGAACCACGACAGGTCCGTGTTGCAGTTCAGAGCCAAGCCGTGAGACGTGACGTAGCGTCCGCAGTGGATTCCTGGGAACACAAACACTCGTCAAGCTGAGGCGTTTCCATCGGCTCTGCAAGGACTGATGACAGGAGAACCAAGATGGAGAATAAACCACAAACCAACTGGGCTGCTTTATTCTGTCACATCACAACTCCATCCACCAGGATTACGGGCCAAATGGACCATCAGATCAAGCAGCTGGGGTAGCAGAATCTGAGTGAAGTTACCCCCCCCCCTTCTTTAATTCAAACCAAGTTGGTGTCAATAGAGCAGCACACATTTTTGTTTGTGCCGCTATCATTTCAACCATCTACTCACTTTCACAAAATGTTGGTGTTCAAATGTTTGTGTAGCAAAAATTTTCATATCCTGCTATCATTTTAAAAATATTAATGAAAAAAACTTTCCAGTGGTCAACCAGTCCTTCCCAATTTACAAAATCAAATAAAATAACTTCCAAATAAAAGCAGCACAAATTATTCCTTGCAGCACCAACCAGCACAAATGTAGCAGAATTGATTAATGCCAATTTTGTTTGACTTGAAGAAGGTCAGACAACGTCACTGAGGTCAGAGCTGAACCCTCCAACTCACAGCATATGAATGCTAAACTTATCGCCTTCAGTTCTCCAAACTCAGGTTCTGTTCCGATCCGACAAACTCTGGAGGCTGACAACATGTTCTCATGTCTCCAATGGCAAAATTCTCTAAAACACCCAACAACAACTGAATTTCCCCCCCCACCAGGGGGCTTTTTGCGGCTCTAGTGTCCCTTATTAGACAGCAGGCTCACAGGAAGGGGGTAATGAGGGGGGAAGACATGCGGCAAATATTGTCGGGTCCGGGAGTCGAACCTGCGACGGCCGCGTCGAGGACTCAAGGCCTCCAAATGTGGGTCGCGCTAACCGCTACGCCACCACAGCACTCCCAAAAATGTTGTTTTTTAAAAGAAAAAAACAGAACAATTGCAGAAACAGCAGCAAGTATAAAATCCTGCCAACTTGATGCACAACGCAGTAGTCCTCCAGACCACTAGGGGAGCCGACACCAACTACACAGAACCAGCGACTCAGTAGACAGAAAATACAGAAAAGTTGCCTTTTATGTCAAGTTTATTTCAAACATGCAGTCTTTTGCAATATTATAGAACAGCAGTCTATGTAAGGTGATGACTCCAGACTCCCCCTAGTGGCCTGGAGGATTTCAAAGCGACTTTGCAGCATTGCTGTCATTTTTGCTATTGGTGATATTTTCCCTTTTGTTTCTATTTTCTGTGGTTGCACTATTTTTCTGTTGAATTTGTCTGTTTTTTGCATTCATGTGTTTTGTAATTTGCATCATTCATGTGTTTGCTGCATGTTTGTGACCATCAGCCAAAATATTTCTGTAGCAGCAGAATCATGTTGCTACATCCGCCGCTTTGTAGCGTCACACTCTTTCCCTAGTTGTGCGTTAGTTTAAGGTTCATGAGCCCAGTCTTGGTGGCTCGACTTCAGCCGCTCTTTTATTTTGTGTCTGGATCTTTCAGTTCAGCCTGAGGTGCAATAAGTAGGTTTAAAATCACAGAAAGACAGAATGATCTAAAAGTAGAGGTAGAAAAGAGCAAAACTTCCATAAACAGGCACAAAATTTACTGAAAAGAGGCAAAAAACTAAGAAATAATAATAAAACATCCCTATCTAGGCACAAAATAACCAAAGAAAGGCAAAACAATTAACGCAAAGAGGAAAGAAACCACTTGATCAATTTAAACAATAATCACATCCACTACTAAACCACTGCAAAGATCTGCTTTCAAAGAACCTGCAGGAAAGAACCTCAATACACGCTAAAAACATGAAAAGAAGTAAAACTGCATAAGGCAAAAAAAAAAAAAAAAAAACCCTGAATGTAAAGATGGAAGAAACCACAATAAATACTTCCTGAAAGAACCACAGAGCCCATAGAGACACAAAGCAACTTACAAAAAGAAGCAAAACTGCAGAAAAAAGGCAAATAAAAAACATCAAAGTGAAACAAAACTACCAACAGAAACAAATGTCAGAGTTTTAGTGCTACTGCTGCAGATCAATGAACAAAAAAATAATCTGGCCACAGAGGAGTAAATATCCACCACAAAACTCAGGGAATTCAACATTAATATTGACATATTTCAAGTAACACCTGATCATCATATAGTCAGTGGCAACCCCATCAGGTGGACCTGGGGGGCCCAAGGCCCCTTCTGGAAAATGCTAGCAACCCCATTTGACCCCCTGAGGATCGTGCGAAAATCATAGAAATATATGCAGAACAAACCCAATAAATAAATTAATTAATTTATGAAAACTAAAATAACATTTACAGAAATAAAGAATTTGGTTGCGTCGTACCGATGGCGCAGATCTTGTTTTCTCCGACCCAGACTCCCGTGTGAGGAGACGTCGCTGCTTCCACGCTGAACCTGCCACACAGCGCGATGACCGTCTTCTCCAGCTGGCCCACGTACCAACGGACACTCTGAGGGAACAGAACCCGCGTTACACCCAGAACCACAGACGCCATCGGATCTTAGGCCGCTCAGGTCCGACCTTCTTAAAGCTCCCCAGGTTCAGCACCGGGTAGCAGACCAGCTGGCCCGGTCCGTGGAAGGTGATGAGTCCTCCTCTGTTGGCGTGGTGGACGTCGGCCCCAAGCAGCCGGAGCCGGTCCAGTACTGGACCCGGGTACGGTTTGTGCCGGATCCCAGTGGTGTAGACTGGCGAGTGCTGGCAGAGCAGCAGCGTATGGGCCGGACCGGACCGGTGCCGGTCAGTGTAGACCTGCTGCAGCCTAAGACCCTCCTGATAGGACACCAGGCCCAGACGGACCACCTCCACCACGGGCCTGGCGGTCTGCATCCAGAACTGCAATGGGACCAAATCAAGGCAGAACCATCAAGTTCAGAGGTTTGACTCATTTCAACAAGAAACGGGTCATCGTAAGATTCTTCTAAATATTCTGACATGAAGAGCTGGGAACACTTCAAGTTCCTGCAGCTTTAATTCATTCAGAGAAGCTGGAGAGCCAAAGTGAAGGACGCATACAGAATCCCCCTCAGATTCCACTCATTTTTAGACTTTCCTCGGTACCGCACCGATCCAGAACCTGCAGTGAGAACAAACAGGTCCAATCTAACCTGCAGAACTTCACACTGAGTTCGGCTGCTTAGTTTCACCGGCTGCAGTTAGAAAAGAGCTGCTTCAGGAGGAAACTCTGATTCTCCGAACTGCAGAACCAGAAGCTCGGTTCCGGTCCGGTCAAGGCAGCAGGTGAACCTCAAACCTGATCCAGTGGACTCACCTGTCAACGTCACCGAGCGCTCACCCAAATCCTCTACCTGTCAGCTCAGCTGTGGAATCCGCGTGGGTTTCCGGTTTAGCGCCGCTCTTTCAACCGGAAACACACACAGGCCTTCAGAATAAAGCTATAGATAAAGCTCTCCGTAACGTTTACATGTGGCTTTATATGAATTAAAAACATAAAAGAGCAATTCTAAGAGAAATCATCAGGAACAGGAACGGCTCTCCAGCACTACGCTTTAATTCAGGAACGCACTGATATCAAAAAACCAATAATCAATATTTACTGATATTAGAAACATTTACACCTCTTAAAAAATTACTACATCATATTGTTTCTCTGCTTCAGTAAAATACCCGATAATTCAGTTTAAATTCATTGGCTGAAAATACTGATTGAATTAGTAATTGATTATTGTGACAATTAAAATAAAATGAATATGCACATTCTGCAGATTCTTCATTTAACCACTTAAGCCTTTTATACAATATTAGAAATACAATAAAATATAAACATAGACCGAGTGTACTGTCATTCAATTCAATATGCAATGAAGAATTAATTAAATTCCTTTTTAATAAGAAAATGATTCAGTGTTTATCCGTAACAATTGCCTAAAAAGCAGCAACACAGTATTTTCTTAAATGCAGAATGTATACATTTTTGTACAATCTTGGGACAATTTCTGCTGTGAGTTTGTTCTTCCAGCGTTGTATCATATTATGAATTTGTGCTTTTATTTTGAAAGTTGACTCCCGCCACAGCAGGCTCGCGCCGCTGTGTCCCGGCTCCTCGGTTGGCGGGCTGCACGCGCGTCCAGCTCGCGCTCGCGCTGTTTTCGGCAGGGGGCGGGGTTTGTTTTCGGAGCGGACCTGAGAGACAAGATGGCGACCGCAGGGCTCGCCGAACAGCGATCCAGTCAGGCCGGTACCGCCGCAGACACCTCCCGGTCACGGCCCGGCACGGCAGGAGCCGCCCGGTGCCGCTCCGGGTCCGGCCCGCCGGAGAAGTGCTCAGCTTGCTCAGAGAGCCGGTCTGGGTCCGGGACGGCCTGTTCCCGGTGCCTGGCCCGGAGAGTCCCGAGCAGAGAGGAGCGAATCCGGAGAAGAAGTGACCCCGAGAGAGGCAGCAGCAGAGCGGGAAAGAGGGACAGCGAGAGCCGCAGAGGTGAGTGTGTTCAGCGGGGAGAGAGCAGCTCACAGGGCGCTGAATCCGTCCCGGCACCGGGGTTCGGTCCTCTAAAGGGCTGTTGGGAATAAACCGATTTATTCGGAACTTTAATGAAGTTGGGTTTAATAAACAGCAGGAATTTACAGTGAAAGGAGCAGCTGCGGTCCGGGTCCGATCGGACTACGGACGGATGGGGATCGGGACGGTTCGGTGTGAATCTGATAATCGATCATCAGTCCCAGATAAATCATACATCAGGTGAAGACTGAGGAGCTGCTGCTCAGTTTAATGGGTCTTTCTGGTTTATTGACCGGTTCTGGTCAGTCTGTTTAGTTTGCATCATAGGACTTGTCCAGACATGTACAGCCACAGGAGGAGCTCAGTTATACATACCTGGTAGTAGTAGTACTACAGTACTCTGTACTGCTCAGTTCAGTTTGAATTATTCTGTTGGGACTTTTCGAGGTTTGTGGTGGAAGCCACTGGGAGTTCTGGTCCCAGTTACTGGAGGAGGTAAGACCTGGAAACAGGAGCTAAATCTTTAAATATCTCAGAATAAGGAAAATGTTACCTAATTTAAATAAATAATAATTAGCTTTTAGTTTAACAGCTGCAATGACAAGATTGGGTTTTTCTTATGCTGTATTTTTGTTATGCTTCACGAATTATACATTAATAATATATTATTTATACATTATTATGTAATTAGATGCAAATTAATCTGAAGTCATGTCAACAACTGTTCAGCTTTTGACATGAGATGTCTGTGATAAAACGTTTAATTTAAGGTGAAACAACTCGAGATGCAGATCGCGGATTTTAAAGGGGCCAAACCTTTTGACCGTCACATCGTGTTAGATGTTATTCCCACATCATAAACAAACCTGGAGTGTTGCTTTGATTCTGTCATGCATGTTTGAGAAATCCTTTAATCTCCATGGCAACCATTCAGCTGGGTGGACCTAGCCCCGCCTTCGAGGCGCAGCTCCTCCTCAGAGCTGCAGTTTCCAAGGTTCCTCATGGACCAGCCCTCCCTCTTGATTCTCCTGCTCTGATCCTTCAGACTAGCCAGCAGTAATTAGCAAACAGCTGGTGGAACAGCTGAGCTCATTACAGGAGCTACTGCTCAATGAATCCGTGGTAAAAACGTAAAGGTTTTTACAACATAGAGGTTGATGACTTCCTGGAGGTGGAGTTTCAGAAAGAGCAGGAGTTTTTAGAGATAGAGACCCAATTTCAAGGCTTTAAATTACAAAGTAAAACATTTTTTTACATCGTATTTGATATACATAGAGCATTTTAAGAACAAATGAAGTTAACAATAGTTATTCAATTATGCTATAAAATGGCACATAACATTGGCCCTTTAAGCAAAAACATTTTCCAGGCACACAGTGTCATTTTATAATAATATAGTACTATGTTATCTTAAATCGCAATATAATTATAATGCTATATATTTCAAATATGACTTAAAAGAAGTTTAACTTTGTAATTTAACACCTTAAATCTGGGCCTCTGTTACTTTAAGAAGCTCCTGCTCTTTCTGAAGCTCCGCCTTCAGGAAGTTATCACAACATGGCTCCTCTTTTAACCCTTTAACGTTTTACCAGCATAAAATGCAGGAAGGAATCAAGACAACACTCCAGTCATGTTTATGATGAGGGAATAAGTGTAGAACATAAAGCTGAAAGAGTTGATTTTCCATGTCACCGCCCCTTTAAATTTAGTGAGGAGGCAGAAACAATCCTGTTGGATCTCTGGTTCTGACAGCTACGGAGGCCTGGTTGGATCATGTTCAGGAACAGCGTCTCTGTTTCTGTTTTCCTCTCAGGCGTCTTCGTCTGTCCGACCCTGACGAAGTCTGCGGACGCTCCTGCAGCTCCAGCTGCGAAGCTCAAGGTGAGTCTGGGAGCTTTCAGGAAGTCTCTGCTTCCCGAATATGGTCAGGAATCTGTCCTGCCTCTTCCTGTCCAGCTGCTGGCGTCAGACGACCGGGAGGAGATCCGGAGGTGGAGCTGCCTGATGGGGAAGGATGAATCCGGGTCGGTTAGACGCGCCGTGGAGCCGGTGAGTCCAACGGATCCAGAACCCGTCCATCCTTCCTGTTCTGTTCCTCAACCCGCCGCTCTCCTCAGGGGGTTCTGTCCGACTCTGAGAACGAGGAGCCCATCAGCAGGAGGATCCGGAACATCTCCGCCTTCATCAGGAAAACCAAGAATTCCTCAGCCGTCATCAGGTGAGCGGAGCGGCCTGACACGTCGGCGTGCCTGGAGCCCGACCTTTGACCTCCTGTTTACTCCTCAGTGGTTCCCGGAGGAGTCGGAGCTGCACCGACCCCATGGAGGACCGGGGAGGGAAGATGAAGGCGATCGTCCCGCCAGCGGCCGTCATGGAGCAGGTGGGTCGGATCAGAACCGCCGTAGAGTTAATTGGTCCATGTTTGTTATCATGACAGGCCTATGGATGGGTTCTAACCCGTCTCTGTCAGAATGTCAGCAAATCCTTAAAGTCTCTTAAAAAATCTTAAATTAATAAAAGAAAATGTGAGTTGGCTTTAAATATGACTTATTGCGAAATGTCACAGTTTTGCTCCATTTTTCTTGTAAATCTTTGTCGAGATAAAGCTGTTGCCAAGAGCAACAAACAGTTTCCTTCATGTCATTTTACATCCTGTCATGATGTCAGATCCGTTTATAAAAGTCTAAACTTTGTGTTGGTGAAGCCTGCAGTAACGTTGTCCGTCACCGTCCTGCAGGTGGGCATCAGCCACAGCTCGGCAGCCGGCATCCTGCTGTCGTCAGAGAACAGCCGCTCCATCTCGGCGCCCATCACGGCGCCGGACCGCAGGCACATCTGGAGGGCGGTGCTGACGTCATCGGCACCTCTGGGTCTGCCGCCGCCGGCGGCCCGCGCCGAGCGCTCCATCAGCCCCGAGAGCAACGACAGCATCTCAGAGGAGCTCAATCACTTTAAGCCCATCGTCTGCTCGCCGTGCACGCCGCCCAAGCGGCTGCCCGACGGCCGCCTGCTGGAGCCTACCGTCGTCAAGGCGACGCCGCGCAACCTGAGCCGCAGCCTGCAGAAGGCCACCAGCTACGAGGCGAGCCCGGCCGTCCTGCAGAAGTGGCGGCAGATTGAGCTGGACCGGCAGGGGCTGAAGGTCAGCTCCAGGGCAACGCTCACAAGCCCGGCCCCTGAGTCCGAAGGGGGCGGAGCCTCCAAGGCGCCGCAGCACCGCGGCGCCTTGGCGCTGGCCAACAGGAGGCGGCTGCTGTTCGAGCCGCCGGACATAGACGGCTTCCAGAAACAGTCGGTGAAGATCCGCGTCCCCGCTATCCGCTACGGCTGCGGCGCCGCCCTCAAAGGCTGTTCGGACATGGAGTCGGGCGGTGCCGCACCGGAACACGGCGGCGGCCCAGTGCCATTCGGACGGAAACACTCGTTCTCTCCGTGCAACAACTCCGGGTTCCGACCCGGAAAACTTGTGCCAAAGGACTCATTGAGTCCCAGGAAGGAGTGGGACGCCATCTGCAACCAGTCTACCTCAAGGAGGGGCAAGAAGAGGAACCAGAAGACCAAACACCTGGATCCGGCTCTGGACCCGGTTCTAGACCCGGCGCCAAAGAGGAGCCGGCCTGGGGGCCAGCAGGAGGCGCCGTGTCCTGTCCAGCAGGAGCGGCAGGACAGAGCCCTGGCCCTCAGACTGCAGAGACAGTTTGACCTGGAGGTCCGCAGGGCCAGCCCCGACCGCTACTTCCTGCGCTCCTGGAGGTCCACCCAGAACCGCAGGAGGCGGGGCCTGAGGACGTCCCGGCCAATCAGCAAGAAGCTGTGAGGAGTCGGGCTCTGGCCGCTCAGATATGCAAAGAGACCAAAGGAAAGTTTTTCCAGGCGGAACGTTTCTTCCAAACACCAGCAGAGAACCAAAACCTGGACAGAACCACAGCAGGTTCTGGTTCTTTATTCCGGTTCCGATCATCAACACACTGTTTTTATTCAATCAAACTGCAACAATTGATTCCTGATAATCAGCTGATTGGTCCTGGTGACGCACCAGTTCGGTCCTGAAGGACCGGTTCTGCGTCACGTGTCTCAACCAATCAGAACGCTGCTGAGAGAGCTTCCTGTTTGGGGTCTCATAGCCTCGCTCCAAACCCAAACCCGGTTCCGGTTCTGTGATGAACGCGGTGCAGCCCGGACCTCACAGACCTGCTGGAGAATCAGTGCTTCTGTAACACTCAATGAAACTCATGATAAACTGCAACGGATTAAAAAACAAGCTGCGTTAAATTAGCTGCATCCTGGCCATAAAGCTCCTCTCTGTACATCATGTAAAACAGCAGAAGAAGAAACTGCAGGAATGAAATAAACCTCCTAAAACAGGAATCTGTCGTGTACAGATTGTTTTTAATGAGTCAGCAAAAATTCTAATTGTTTTTTAAAAATGTATTTAACTTTCATTTTAAATTTCCTTTGTTTTTACATGGGCTCTCCAATTTTTTTTAATTTTTTTTCTGTTTTTTTTTCTATTTCAGTGTTTTTTGTTTTTTTCCTAACATAACAAAAAATACTATTCATTTCTGGAAGCATTTGTGGAATTTAAAAAATTAGAAATATATTTTTAGTTGTTTTTTTTTTACATTTAAGATAAAACTTTACTGTCAATCTGTCAGATGCCTCCTATAAAACACGAATCTCCCAACATTCAAATTCAAAAATACTTAACGTTTATTATAATTTACACAGAAACCGAAAATGTTATCATCACCAATCAGTTATTTGTAATTAATACTTACTTTTTAAGCAATATTTAAACAGCCAAGAGTTTAGTAATTTTGATCTCCGCGACGATAAGCGGGTAAACGTCACGAATGGACTTTTATATTCTGGTTTGATTCATTGGTTGTCCAACTTACGTGATGACGCACCTACACAAACGGGACTTAAATGTTGAGCATTCTGAGCCAATCAGGTTGGTCCAGCTCACGACTTCCTTATTTGGAAGGGTAAAGATGGCGGCTCGGAACGGGAAGAGCGGGCTGTTGGAGAAAGTAAGGATTTAAAGTTGTAACGTTTTTTGTTTTATTCTGCTTTTGGATGAGAGCTGCTGGCTTTATTCTCTGCTATAGTTCAAACAGCCAGATCTCAGGGTTCAGCTGTTACTCAGAACAACAGTTTCAATGTTGGGTTTCCGGTGAGCTGACTCTAAAAAAAAAATAAATGAAATTAAAGTATTTGTAGATTTATGAAATGACACAGCTAAATGTAGGAAATCTTCCAGTTCTCTTCCTGTATCGAATATCAACCAAGTTACACTGAAATCCTTTGTGTGTGTGTGTGCAGCTGTTACGAATCGCTGCGCCAGACTTCATTCAAAAAATCACTAATTTAATTTTATTTTGAAACGGGGGGGAAAATATACAAAGAGACAATAACCACCAGCAAAGGTATAATCACTGGAATTGATCGGTTTCAAAGTTTAAGAAAAATGCAGCGTCGTTGCATCAGTTTTTCATCAAACTGTATGGAATCCCATAAGGATCAAAATTATCACGCGTTTCGTTTAAACAATATAACGGTCTCTGCAGCAGATGAGTCAAAATACTTATTGAGATGCAATTTGACTCAAGCTGTTTTGTAAATGCTATTGCAATGCAAAAATGGCTGATTGATTAACCCAGACACTGAACATAAAATGAGAATATTAAGCAATATGTATTTTTTCAGGGAAATCATTCCTTTTGAAAGGATTCTGGTTGGAAGTGGGTAAAGCCAAGCAATATGAACTTCAGTTTTATTACAATATTTTGTGTTACTAACATAACGATTTAAGTGACGATCAGAACTGTTTATTAAACTCTGTGACTGTGCCACAAACACAAATGCTACACTTGAAAAACGTTCCCATTTGTCACATGAAGTGTGAATTTTTTCTTTTTTTATATTTTAATTGAAATTTTTTCATCACTGAACTGCCTACAGTAACTGCATTTAATCATAAGTCATAATTTATTGGCCCAGATATTGAAGCCCAGGTTGGAACCATGTCAACAAACCGATCTGCTTCAAATAGATCTGGTACGATAATTTATCCCAGAAGTTACTGGGATAAACAATAATATTGTTGTTTTTGAAACAATTTTCAACTTATATAGTAATGCAAGAACACATTCTCAAAGATCAATAAAAACTTAACTTTGGAACTGGAAGACATTTTAAATAAACAAAACAAATAAAATAAATTATGAATTCTCTGGTTCAATCACAATGATCACCAGAGGCAAGTGAACATATCAAATGTTTGATTGGCAGAATAATGTTTCAGTGCTGAGATCAGAGAATGACGCGTCGTTAAACTCAAAGTTTCTTTGAGTTGAACTAATTTCATAACGAACAAGATCTGATGATGAAGCTGTGTTCAGGAAACAGGAAATGATGCATGCAGGCTGCTGGTTTCTGAAACGCCACGCAGACCCGCAGGCAGCGAACTCACCGAGGCTCAGCTGCAGCCTCTAACCTGAGCCGTCCGTTAGGACTCTGGGGTCAGAGCCAGAGCCCTGATGAACATTTCACTGCATGCAACCCGTAGTGAGGAGCAGTTGATGAGCAGCGGTGCATCTGCATCCTGATTGGACCGTCAGGATCCCGTCTGCATCCTGATTGGATGGTTGGGATCCTGACCAGGTCGTTTGTCGTTTCAGTGGCGGATCGACGAGAAGCCGGTGAAGATCGATAAGTGGGACGGAGCCGCGGTGAAGAACTCTCTGGATGATGCAGCGAAAAAGGTTTGGTCCTGTTGTCATGGCAACCATCAGCTTATTTGCTGATTTAGCTTGAAAGCTATTGCTAAAGAATGTTTGATTTTATAGAAAAATAATTTTCTAACCATCGTTCCTTTTTTTTCTTTGTGCGTTGGCTGCGGCGCCCCCTGCAGGTGCTGCTGGAGAAGTACGGCTACGTGGAGAACTTCCAGCTGGTGGACGGCCGTCTGCTGATCTGCACCGTCTCCTGTCTGTTTGCCATGCTGGCGCTGGTCTGGGACTACCTGTACCCGTTCCCCGAGTCCAGACCCGTCCTGGCCTGCTGCGTCATCTCATATCCTTCAACTGTTCCAGTCCGGGTTTTACCACAACCCCACAGCAGGTTAATGTAAAGTTTAAAACATGGTGATAAACGGTGAGCGTTCCCTAACTCACCTTCATCACGTACTTCATCATGATGGGCATCCTGACTCTCTACACGTCCTACAAGGAGAAGAACATCTTCCTGGTGGCCATGCAGAAAGACCCGGCCGGGATGGATCCGGACCACGTCTGGCAGCTGTCGTCCTCCCTCAAACGGTCCGAGTGCAGCACCAACACAGCGCATTATGCTGCAAACTACACAACACTGCACAACACGCTGCGCTGCATTAAATACAAAACATTAAACAGCCAATAGAAAACTACCAAACAGGCACAACCCGCTCTTTAGACCAGAACCTGCTGCACAACAAATCACACATTGGGTTCATTCCCACCGGCCCGAGTTGGTATGCTTTAATCCAACTCCAGTCCGCTTTAATCCGACTCCGGTTTATTTGTCTAGAAAGTCCAGTTCGGTTGATGACGTGTGAATGCTAAGCTAATTCTGGTCCTCCACACGTCGGGCTGGGTTTCGGTTTGAATGCATATGTGAACGCCAAGCGGACCAGCGACCGCTGCAAAAACAGGAAGTGGACTACAGTGTAGGGCATTCTGGGTAAATGCCACCAAAACAGACCTGTTAGCCTAGCGCTAGCAGCAGAAATGTCTCCTGGTCTTTAGCCAAAGACTAAAGAGAAATCCTCCAACACTAAAA